>JAJOOE010004414.1:0-15421 GCA_036250405.1 Solanum raphanifolium | reverse complement strand
ATTTCTTTCCTAAAACCATCAATAATCATTAATAACAACATAAAACATCATTGGAAATCATTTAATGCAAGGACCCATGCTTAGAATTTGAAATAGGATTTTGGTGTATTTGAAAGACCTTGAAAACCTTTTGATTGGGCTCCTTGAAAGAAATAATGATCAAGGATAAAGGGTCTCCATACCTTAAAGATGAATTCTCCACGAAATTTGAAGAAGAAACACCAAGAAATCTTCAACCCTAGCTCCAACTCCTCTTCTTCCTCTCTTCTTCACTCAATAACCCTAACTCTTACTCTTTTAAAATGGAACAAAAATGATCCACAAACAGCTTAACACAACAATATAACCTCAAAAGAAAAGATTTGTGAAAAGACCAAAATGCCCTTAAATTTCCGGACGAACTCCCTGCCAACTGCCCAACTTTCAAAGGGCATAACTCGCTCATACGAACTCGGAATCGAGCAAACTTGGTGGCGTTGGAAAGATCGTTCCAAGGGATTTCCAAACATAACTAGAACTACTCCTGGATCATCCTGATAGAGGAGTTATGACTGCTCAAAGTTGGCCAAAAACTCACTGATTTCCCACACTTAACCAAATTTCCAGATTCTGAATTTTTCCAAAAGTGACTACTTCCAATTTCAAGCTTCTTCTTATTCATTTTAAATTGTCGGAGTTACACAATTAAAATGAAATTACATATAAACCCCTCATAGAACCTCATTATAAAGTCAACACAAAGTCATAGGCTCTTGCTTAACCTATCATATTTTTCGAGTCGTTACAGATATGATTTGTGATATACTTGATGCATCTATCCATGTTTCTACCTAGTTGGAGAGTTTGTCATAGTCACCCATGTCTATCGTGCTTGTCCTATTGTGTTTATGGTTTTCAGACTTGGGCTAATTTGGTTATTTTGGATATGACTGATTTTGATATAATCTTAGGTATGGCTTGGTTGCCCCTCTATTATGTTGTACTTAATTGTAATACGAAGTTTGTAACTCTAGAAATTCCGAGAAGGAAAAAGTTAGAGTGGGAAGGGTCGTACAAGCCTAAGCAAGCTAAGATCATATCCTCCATTCGGGCTAGTAAACTGGTAGAGCAGATTTGTTTGGATTATTTGGCTCATATTCGGGATGTTGAGGTTGAGTCTCCATCTGTTGAGTCTATTGTTGTGGTGTTAGAATTTAGAGAAATGTTTCCTAATGATTTGCCGGGTATGCCTCCGGATAGGGATATAGACTTCTGCATTGAGTTAGAACCTGGTACCCATCCCATTTCCATCCCTTCATATCGCATGGCTCCGGCAGAATTAAGAGAGCTTAAGGCTCAAATCCAAGAGTTTCTTGATAAGAGATTTATTTGTCTTAGTGCTTCCCCATGGGGTGCTCCAGTTTTGTTTGTTAAGAAAAATGATGGTAGTATGAAAATGTGTATAGATTACCGGCAATTGAATAGGGTCACTATTCGAAATAAGTATCCTTTGCCTCGAATAGATGATCTTTTTGACCAATTGCAAGGTACGTCAGTTTTCTCTAAGATTGATCTAAGGTCTGACTACCATCAATTGAAAATTAGGCCTGAGGATGTGCCCAAGACGGCGTTTAGAACTCGCTATGGGCACTATGAGTTTCTAGTTATGTCTTTTGGTTTGACTAATGCGTTTGCAGCTTTCATGAGTTTGATGAATGGGGTGTTCAAGTCATTTCTTGACTTGTTTGTGATAGTCTTTATTGATGATATTTTGGTATATTCGAAAAGTGAGGAAGAGCAAGCCGACCATCTTCATATTGTTTTGGGTGTTCTTGGGAAACAAAGGTTGTATGCGAAATTTTTGAAGTGTGAATTTTGGTTGACTTCGGTTGCATTTTTGGGACATGTAGTTTCGAAAGAAGGGGTAATGGTAGATCCCCAAAAGATTGAAGTAATTAGGAATTGGGTTCGACCAAGTTCTGTGACTGAAATTAGGAGTTTTGTGGGGGCTTACCAGTTATTATCGTCGATTTTTGAAGAATTTTTCTTCCATTGCCACACACTTAAACAAATTTGACAAAAAATGATGTACCATTTGAGTGGATTGAAAAATGTGAAGAGAGCTTCCAAAAGTTGAAGACTCTCTTGACCACTGCACCTATTCTAGCATTACCGGTAGAAGGTAAAGACTCTACTATTTATTATGATGCCTCACATTCTGGTTTGGGTGTTGTGTTGATGCAGGATAAGAATGTTATAACTTATGCATCGCGTCAATTAAAGGTGCATGAGAGGAACTACCCAACACATGATTTGGAGTTGGTAGCGGTAGTGTTCGCTCTTAAGATTTGGCGACATTATCTCTATAGGGTTAAGTGTGAGGTGTTTACTGATCATCGTAGTTTGCAGCATGTGTTCACTCAAAAGGATCTGAATTTGAGATAACGAAGGTGGATGTAGTTACTCAAGGATTATTATGTACCATTCAATACCATCCAGATAAGGCTAATGTAGTGGCAGACGCTTTGAGTAAAAACATGGTGAGTATGAATAGTTTAGCTTGCTTGAGTGTATCCAAGCGACCCTTGGCTAAGGAAATTCAGACCTTGAAGTCTAAGTTCATGCAGTTGGACATCTCAGAAGGAGGTGGGGTGCTAGCTAGCATTGAAGTTAGGGCCACATTTATTGAAGAGATCAAGGCTAAACAATGTGAGGATGAAATTTTGAATGAACTTAAGAAGAAGACTGCAATTGGTAAGGCACAAGAGACTACTCTTGATGTGGAAGGTGTGCTCAGTTTTAAAGGAAGAATTTGTGTTCCTCGAGTTGATGACTTGATTCATAAATTGTTAACAGAATCCTATGGCTCGCGATATTCTATTCATTCGGGTGTGACCAAGATGTACCGAGATTTGAAGTGAATTTATTAGTGGCCGGGCATGAAGAAGGATATAGCTGAGTTTGTGGCTAAGTGTCAAAATTGCTAACAAATGAAGTATGAACATCAAAGGCATGCAGGTTTGCTTCAAAGAATGCCAATTCCGGAATGAAAGTGGGAAATGATAGCCATGAATTTTGTGGTTGGTCTTCCCAAGACTTTGGGTAAATTTGATTCTATTTGGGTAGTGGTTGACAGATTGACTAAGTCAGCCCATTTTATTCCGATAAGAATAGATTATAATGCTGAACAATTGGCTAAAGTTTATGTGAAAGAGATAGTGAGGTTGCATGGGGTGCCCCTTTCTATTATCTCAGACCGTGGTACCCAATTCACATCTATGTTTTGGAGGAAGTTACATGATGAATTGGGCACACAACTCACTTTAAGTACAACCTTCCATCCACAGACATACGGGCTGTCAGAGAGGACTATTCAAGGTTTAGAGGACATGTTGAGGGCATGTGTAATTGATTTTGGAGGGTATTGGGATAAATTCATACATTTGTGTGAGTTCTCCTATAATAATAGTTATCACTCCAGCATTGATGTGGCACCATTTGAGGCATTTATGGGAGGGCATGTAGATCACCCATAGGATGGCTCGAAGCTGGAGATGTGAAACCATTGGGGATTGATTTAGTGAATGATGCTCAAGATAAGGTGAAGAGTAGTATTCAAGTTAAGCTCTTAGCCACCCACAGAAGAAGTATGCAGACCATAAAGTAAGAGATATGACATTTCAGACTGGTAAGAATGTTCTTCTTAAAGTGTCATCCATGAAACAGGTGATGAGATTTGGCAAGAAAGGCAAACTTAGTCCTCGTTACATTGGTCTCTTTGAGGTTCTTGAATGTGTAGGGCCCGTGGCGTATATATTGGCTTTACCTCCTAATTTATCAGGAGTTTATTTGGTTTTCATGTGTCCATGTTGAAGAGATATCATGGCGATGAGGATTATATCATAAAGTGGGACTCAATTGTGTTAGACAATGACCTCCAATATGAGGAGGAACCAGTTGCAATTCTTGATCGTGATGTGCGTAAGCTGAGGACCAAAGAGATTAAGTCCGTGAAAGTTCAATGGAAGCATCATCCAGTTGAGGAAGCTACTTGGGAAACCGAGAGGGACATGCGAGACAAGTATTCCCAATTGTTTGTCGATCCATGTACTACTCCATTACTTCTTTAGCTTATTTTGCTAAGTTTGTCACTCGGGGACAAGTGATGGGTAAATTCGTATCTATTGTAACGACCGGGTTCCGTCGTTATAGAAAAGCCAACAGGGAAAAATTTTGGATCGGAAAACTTTTTCGTAGTAATTTGGAATTTCCCAACCTAGTCCAGATTTTGACGAAATCAAAGTCATTAAATTCTAGGGAAATCTGGTAGCAATTGGGTGATCTAATTATGAAATTGATCATATGAGTAGATAGATAAGGCGTTAAGGAATCTGTACGACTTTACAGTATTGAATTCGGGTGAGTAAAACTCCTGAAATTGAACTTAGCGTGAACGGGTATTTTCAGAGTGTCGTTGGTTGAAGGTGTATAGTGAAATGGGGATACTGAAATTATTTAAATAGCTCACTGGTTCCGTGCAAGCCGCTGGGGCGGGATTTTTGCCGCTAGGGCAGGGCCGCTGTAGCGGGGTGAGGACCGATGTGGCGGGCCCGACGCGACTTAAGTCAGAAATAAACCCCAAAATGTCTTTATTCTGCACTTTTCGACTTTAACAGTAAGGAGACAAACCCCATGCAATTCTTGGCAGTTTTCCACCATCTTTATGCTAAACGTAAGGTTTTGACTCCCCGAATCCGTTTTTCGATCCGTAGAACGTAATCTAATGGGTAAATATCGATGGGGAGAGTTTTGATATGAGAATAATGGTGGGAAAACCCCTAATTTGGGTAGTGGTATCATGGGTATGATCTAAGTTTGCTAGAATTGTAGTAATCCGGGTAATTAATGATTGTTTATTGATTCCCGTATTATATTGATTGTTTGTAGACCAAGAACAAGCGGAACGAATCCGAAAAGGGAATAATCAAGTTTCTTAGGGTTTCAAGGTATGTGATGGTTGTGATTCTATAATTGTGTGATGTATGTCTGTTCTTGCTTCATTATGATATATGTTTGTATGTGAATGTTGCATTATTGATCACATTAATTATAAATGAGGATATATGAATGATGAATGCCATAAATCATGACTTGATTGTATGATTATGAGAATGAACTTTGTGATTGCGATTGTGACTTGTTGAATGGATCGAGTGTTGCGTTCCGACACACTAATTTGGATCGGTTGCCACGTTCCGGCATAATCATTGGATCGGGTACCTCGTTCCGGTATGCTAACAGTTTGGGTTTGGATTCCATGAGAGGACCAACGATTTGATATAATTGTGTATCTTGAGAAATGTGAAACTGTTCGTTGTTCGTACATGATGATGATATTGTATATGTTCGATATATGCATGTGATTATATTATTGTAATGGCTTATGTATGTTGCACTTAGTGGGATAGCCGCATGATTCTACCAGTACACTGTGGTTGTGTACTAATACTACACTTGCTCTTTCTTTGTTGAATACAGGGCATCTTCTGGCGACTATTGACAGACCTTGCTTAGAAGATCAGTGATCGTCGTTCGAATTCAAGGGTGAGTCAGTTCTCCCGGGCAACCATGAGTTCTCATCTGTCTATGTTTACTTTTCAGACTTAGACTTTCTAGTTAGTTATTAGTCATTAGTTTGGGGTTGTATCCATTCTTGTTTAGACTTATTGAACTTTAGATGTTTTGGTACATTGACTTTCAGGTTCTAAGTGTATTTTCCGCATTGTTTAGTTGTTATATCTTTTGGAACTTTATGGGAACTTCAGTCTTTAGCTATTTAACTTTCTTCTGTAACTTAAATGCTTTAGTTTTTTATTTAGTTGCTTGGTTTAGGTTGTAGTAGTGGTTTTCCCACCGGAGGGTTAGTATGGATGTCAATCACGACGGTCTGGGTCATGACAGAGAATAAAGTAGACAACCAATGTCATCAACGACATTTGGCTTATGCTGCAAAACTAATGTGCATATAGCACTAACTTCAAACGGAGTAAAGCAGCAGGAATGCAACAATTACCCATTTCAACGGCAACATATGAAACGTCCACAACGGGCAGCAGAAAAAACATTAAGTCTAGGGTATTATGAGACAAAAATGCACTTAAGTCTAGGGTATTATGAGACAAATTAATAATAAATATTATTCCCTCTATCCCAATTTATGTGACTTACTTTCCTTTTTGGTCAGTCCCAAAAAGAATGACACATTTCTATATTAAGTAATAATTTAACTATAAAATGTCTATGTTACCCTTAATGAAATGATTTACAGCCACACAAATTTCTTTCATTCATTTTGGACCACAAGTTTTAAAAGTCTTATTTTCTTTCTTAAACTCCGTGCCGAGTCAAACTACCTCACATAAAATGGGACGAAGGGAGTATTAAAATCCTCAAAAGACCAACAGAATGTTCTAATCAGCTGAAAGAGTTGCGGTGGAAATTGCAGAAACCAGATGACGAGTTGAGTAGTGAAGTAGACAAACATGTATGCTTTCGTAATAATTTTAGTTTGGGCAACCTCACAGCTGACCTATTTCCTGAATCTCTGATTCAAATAATACTCTATTATCTTAGTTTTAAAGAAGCAACACATTTGAGTATTCTCTCCAAAACATGGCTATAAGCCTCGTTGACTCATCCCAACTTCAAATTCAGAGTTGGTTCTACTAATAAAAGCATCAATATAGTGGATAAAACTATGGAGAGATATAGAGACGAGAAAATTCCTATTGACAAGTTTGAGTTTTTCAACAACATTGCAAGAGATGATGATGATATTTCTGTTTTGATTGACAAGTGGCTTGACATTGCTATTCATCCTAAGAGACTCAAAAATATCATCTACAAACAATATGATTACATCCTTCATGATCAATTAATGTATCATCATATCATCATCATATATATATATATATATATTATAAGTGGAAAGCTCCTAACCTTAAAATTGGATTATCATTTTGCCCTTATCTTATTCCTAAAATAAATTAAATATTAATATCTATTTAATTAATTAAATATTAAGTAATAATTATATTTAAATTCATGCATCAAACAAGATCATAATGCAATCATATATTCATGTACTAAGTGTGGGTAATGAAGAGTCTAATAACCTTTAATTTTAATTTGTAAGATAAGTGGGGGTAATGAAGAGTCTAATAACCTTCAATTTTGATATGTATGATAAGTGGGGTAATGAAGAGTCTATCAAAGACACTCACACAACATTATTTATACTCCCTTCTTTCATCCAAATTTGTGATCATCTTGCATTTTACATTAGGTTTTGTATTTTTTCCTTTTTATATGTAATATGAAATGTTTAGAAAATTCATATATTTAACTATTGTAGAGAAGTACAAAAATTAGTGCAAAAGTAAAAATAAAATAAAAATTAATGTCAAGTAAAAGAGTAATTTTTAGGTTTAGCAAACATACAAATCATATTTGTATGTTATAGCTATAGTTTGCATAATTGCGCTCCATAGCAAATTTTATATTTACTATGGAGCTATTAATATGTTTATTTGGGTATTCATCCAATTGTATAAGAATATATTTGGAATTTGTATACAAATAAGAAATTGACTTGGTTGTAACTGTAGAGCTGTCAATATGGGCTGGTCCACCTCATCCGGTCTAATCATACATGCTTTGAAATTTGACGGGCTAGCCCATTTTCTGTGTGGGCCAGAAAATGGTCGACCCAACCCACAAGTACCTGGGCTAGGGGCTTTGCCGGGCCGATCCTCTTTTCTTAAAAGTATATTTTTTAAAATCATTTTTTAAATTAAATATAATTTAAAAATATTATCATAAATATCGATAAGACAATATTACATGGTTTTAGTGTTGCTACTTGTTAATCAAATACACAAATAAAATTATCTTTATAATAATTATTAAGTTTGATTTCAAGTAAAGGCATAAATACCTAAAGAGAAATACTAACCTAATTGTTTTCCAATGATCATAATAAAACACAAAAAATATGACAATATTCCATAGGCTATGGCCTACACAGTGATTCCCTAGAAATTTTAGGGAATTTTTATTTTATGGAGTACATATTTTATAAACATAATTTGTATTTAAATTGTAATATTTCAAACTTTAAACATAATTTGAATTTAGACTCTTGTTATTTTTAATACTATATTTTATTTTTATTTTTGGTAAACTACATAGTTAGACATACTTAACTACCATATATACATATTTTACCTATAGTTTAAAAATATTACTCATAATACCACTTTTTAATAATTATACCATATATTATAAAAAGTTAAATTAGATACACAAATCTCTTAAATATGATATAGGATAATTATCTTAAAATTTAAATTCCTTAATTAAATAGAGACATTAACAATTCAACCACCCTGAATCTCCTCTGCCAACAATAACTCTTCCCCACCTCCAACGTCCTCCACCATATTTTCTCTCTTTCTTCATCCTCTCAACTCATAATTTCTTCAGAATATCTATCAAAAATGATTTTTTTTTCATTAGCAAATATCTTTCTCTCTCATCCACTTCCCCCAATTTCCTCCGCCAACAATATCTGCATCCCACCCCCACGTTAAAATTGCACATCCCTCTCTAAAATTAAACAGAAAAATAAAATGATGATGGTAGTAAAAATGGAGGAAAGAAAGGAAGAAGACAAATTATAAGTAGTATGGTTTGCAACATGAGTGGTTGCTTTAACCTTTTCATTCAAAAAAGAGTATGAAAAAGATTTTTAATGAAATGGTAAGTCGTATGTTTCATTCAGTTTATCTGAGATGATTCTGTCATGTATCTAGCCAAAATATTTTATGTATCTTGTTTATTTATTAAATGTATATGTATTTTCTATTAAATATATATGAGTTATTTTCTGTCATGTATCTGAGCATGTTATTCTATGTATATGAGATTTTTCTGTCGTGATCTGGTATGTTTTCTTTTGTGTATCTGAGACGATTCTGTCAAGTGTCTGGTCATATTTCAACGAGATTGTTGTAGATTACATTTTCATGAAATTATGGCAATCACAAATTTATTGGATACATACTTCAGATACATAAAAAAATTCAGATACATGTATATGTTATATGCTACATGTAATTGACATATAATTAATACATCTAAGTCCTTAAGTATGTATCAGATACACCTAATGAAATGTATCTAAGGAAATTAGATGCATGAATCAGATACATACTTCAAATACATTAGTAAATGGCATGTATCCTGATTTAGTTAATTAATGATTTTGATTTATATGAGATTGTAACTCCCGGAAACTAGTAGGTTGAACTAGAGCCTTATGTAAGGGTTCTAGAGCTTTACGCGAGGGTTAGAGTTGTAGAAATGACCTCCCGTATTTAGGGTGAAGGGTTTAGGGGTTAAACTTCAAGGTACGACTCCCCAAGGACCAACCAAGGGACTTGAGGAGGACCCTAGAAACCTCCTAGAATCTACCCCAAGGCAGTGCACCCACGAGGGGACCTAGGCTCCGTACGCTAGTCTACGCCTCGTGGATGGCCTCGTGAATGGTCTCGTGGGTCAAGGTCACAAAGTGATGGATGCAGAACCCCATCCACGGAGGACCAGCATGACCTGTGGGTCCATGCACGGCCCGTGGGTTGGGCTGTGAAGTGTTTCAAGCGGTTAAGTTTTTGGGGTTAAGGAATATTCTAGAATTAATTAGTTATTAAGTGGTATCATTTTATTAGTAATTAGACCACCTATATAAAGCTATTAGTCCCTTAATTAGATGATTCCAAATCATTATTTCTAAATCCCCAAATCAACCCAATTCCCTCCAAGAAATTCTCTCTCTAGAAAGTAAATAAGAAGAAGAAGAGAAGCAAGCAGGTCAAAATCCTCCATTGTTGCAAGCTTTGTGAGGGCTTTAAAATCAAAGTAATATAACTTATTCATCCTTGGATTCTTCCATCCACAGAGCCCCCTAGATTTCCCCCAATTGTGAAGATGAACCTCAATTCTAGCTAGGGTTTCTTCCTATATTGTGGGTAGTGTTAAGTATGAATCCAATTGAGTGGATAGTACTTGCTTATGATTGTTTTAGTATTGAATCATGATATTATGATGATATTGTATATTTTCCATGGTTAACCCTAGTCTAATTGATGAAATTGATATTATGTGGGTTTATGCCATGAAATGTGAAATTGAGGATTCATAGATGATCTTCTAAAATGTATGACTTGTATAGCAATTGTTCATGAATGAAATTTTGTAGACACGAATTGAATTATATTATAGTATATACGATGGATCATGACTGTTGCACCCTATTTCGAACCAGCCGAAACAGTTCACAACATAATATGGCTGACACTCTGATTTTGGAAAAATAGTTTTTGTGTTAGAGTCGCCACCTAAATTTTAAGGAAAATATTAGGAAAACCATTTTAAAAATATGTGAATGTAAACTCTGTTTTAATCTGCGAAACCAGTGAGATTCTGAGTAAGGGTTTTGGTTACTCGAGGGGAAGGTATTAAGCATCCCTCAGAGCCTATCCGAAGATAGTCCTTAAACTCAATTTAGGAAAATATAATGAGGAAAACTTGTTATTTATTTGCTTTAAAATTAATGGTAAGTAATTTTTTTTAAGAAAAAGAGTAAAATACAAGGTATGACATATATATGTCCATTAAATAAAAATAATATTTGTATGTTTGTCATACGGTAAACAAAGAAATGAATGTAGTAAAAATGTATGACAATTTTATATGTTCAAAAAAAATATAGATATGTGTCTTATATAAATGTATCCAAAATAAGCGTTGAGTTTAAAGAATATGAAAATTTTCCATTATTTTTAATTTTATATATATAAAATTAAAGTGTAAAGGAAAATAAAATAAGATAGAATAGTAGTATGTGTGAATATGTAGTAATATGCATGACATATAACTTTGAAAAATACATAAAATGGAGTTTCCAAACAAACAAATAGTAATAATACCAAATGTCAAAATAATATATGAAGTTTGCGATATTGAATACATTTATTGCAAAGTATAGTATATTCATGTATGTTGTTTTTTTTTATAAAATAAATAAAATAATATATGAACGTTTTTTTTTATTTATATGCAGGGACACATTACGATAGATTAGATGTAGTAAAATAATATGTATATTTAAGTGTAGGGATTTATCACTTGTAAAAAATAAATAAATAACATTCGTAAAAGGAATAGTAGATAAAAAATAATATGTTGTGTAGAGAAAAATATAAACTTCATATCTTTATGTGTATGGCATATATATGTATGTACCTTGTATTTGAACCTGTTGGCATATCTAAAATTTTAAAATAGCATGTTAAAAGATTAAAATGTTTTTTAGCAAAGTTTGATCCAAAAAGTAAGAATAGTCAATATATTTTATAAAGGGGTGATGTAAAGAGTATAAAATAGGTCTAACTATTGAGACTTATCTTATAACTTACAATTTATTCTTTTGCTAATAAAAATATAGGGGCGTAATTTCTTACTTGTTTTCATAAAATATGTATCTCAAAAGGGTAATTGATTATTGTCTTTTAAACTAGTTTCAAATTTATTTGAGAGTCCTAAGCGATAGGTAGGCCTAAATGAGTATTATTTAGCCCTTTAAACTTCAATTGGGAATTTTAGATGATAAGTTTTCCTATTCCTTAAGATAAAGGCCTAAGAAAAAAATGTTATAAATAAAAACTTAAAATGTTAACCCATTTCCAAAAAAATATTTTTCGTATCATTTATTCTAAAAGTGTTTCTACTAAATTTCTAAACAAATGATATTAGCTTACATAAATAATCTCTAAAATAAAAGACAAGCAATATATCAAAACTTAAGAGTAAAGGTTAGCCAAAATAACATAATTAGGACAACGAAAGAAAGGCTAAGGACTCCTAATTTGCGAGACTCCAAGCGTTGCGATGATCCTAATTGCTGTTGGCCTAATATCTTAGATCAATAACGAGTTTCAAAGTAGAAACTCCAGCCCTCCGGTTGTACATGAAAATATAAGAAGAGGAAACAAATCAACAACATAAGAAATATATATATATATATATATATATTTATGCTAAGATTACCAATTTAGAGCAAACTAAGTAATTGAGAAAAAATATTCATATTATCCCCTTGAAGCTTGAAGTAACAAATATCACGTAGGATTTCAAAAGATGGAACACAACTCACAAGAAAACAAACTAAATAAACATGGCAAGTAACAGTAACAACAAATTATGATTCAAAATCAAGTTTATTCAATCGACTTCAAACAACTGCTATTGTTTCAATGTCTTGAGACAACTTATCTCAAAGCTTCAAATTCTTGTACCTATTTTGAAGATGATATTAATGAAATACTAAGTAAACAAGGGATCTGATGTTGAAAATAAAAGTGGCAGGTACACAATATATTCAATAAATGTTCAACTAGCTAGTTTTAAGGTGAGAAACAAATGCTTTAATCCTATTTTTCCTTAATAAGAAATGTCAACTTAAAAAAAAAAAATTAGAATGGAGAAGAAGGATCCTGCAACGATGTCAATGGAACATTGACCATAGCATCAACATTTCGCAAATAATGGAGTGTGTTATGAGAACACTACCAAGTATTATCGACAAAAGATCAACATAAGAGAGGGAAATATTTTTTAAAGTAAAAAACTAAATGAACCAGCAACAGCCAAAAAATGGTCCATCCACACTTTAAAAGCAATTATTTAGACAAAGCTCGGCTACCTTTGAAGGCGTAAACAAAGTTTAGAATCGAAACTCCTCAAACTTTAAATGAAATCTGACTTTCGAAACAATGAGATTACTTATAAAATTTTAAAGATGCAGAACATCGGCCTAAACGTGAATGTCATTTAAAAGCAGAGAGCAACACAAATCATCTCATGAAATCGTTGTAAAACTCCAAGGCAGAAATATAAACATGTCTTGCCTTTTTTTGAGCCGATTCTAACTCGAGTTTGCATTAACAACATAGGCAGCCGGGGGTTTCCATATTTTACAGACAACAAACTTATGACTTTCTAAAAAAATAATTCTAGAAAGGAATCAAACAAGCAGCCCCAAATTAGTTAAAAATTCCAGCATATTCAACTGAAAAAAAATAGATGGATACGAATCTGCAAAACTCACTTCTGAGCTTGGAAAAGTCATAAAACCATCTGCCAGAAACTTTGGTTTGAAACTTAGGTTAACATAAACTTTAAATTTTAAATAATGAAAAATATAGGATTAGAACAAGATGTCAAGAAGTCTAGGTTATGCTGAAAAATAGGGGCTCATATCATTCTAAAACACTAGTCAAAATAAGATTGTATCATGTTAGATGAAGAAAACCATTAAATCTAGATTTTTACAAGTAATAATGTGCAACTATGTGAAGTCGCAGCTAAGCACGGATGAAGTAAGACTTTAAAACTCAAAAATCGCAATTCTTAACAGAAGGTCAGCAACATCCTTACTACATAATCACAGACATATTAACAGGACATTGTAGGAAGTTCACTTATAATGGAGGATAGGGACATCAAAGCAAATACTAAACTTAATCTACATATGTAGTTTCTGATCGAGTCATCTTTTTCGATAGATTTTGTCTACATCTGGATCACATACACAATGCCCACACAACTATAAATTCTGACAAATAAATAAGCAGGAGTAAAACACACACCTGGACTAATATATTTTATTATGTTTCAGCCAATTTATACAACAAATGCCAAAGATTTGGATAATTTTACCATTTGGTTCCACAAGAAGTCATATCATCACATTAGTGTTATTACAAGGAACTTTTGGCTCTAGTTTCATGAAATTAACAGACACAATAAAATTGCTTCTTCACGCACTGATTATTAATGGAATATTATGTCGAAGGAAGAAATTTAGTCATTTTAATTCAGGATCCTAATAAGATACGAATATCACAACATTATTTAAACTATCCACAGGTTGGTTTTGAATTAAAGCTAAAACAAGGTAGTTCATGTAAGCATTTAACAACATAAAACTAGATCAAATTTGAGAACCTTTAAACGACCATAATCGATTCATAAAAAAAACTAAAATAGGGGAGATTACTGACCTTGTATAGAGTAGCAAACAAGAGCTTCGACGTCAAGAGATTTCGACTTCGAACTCCTTTCCCGAACTCAAATTGTTTTTCTCCCTGTTTCTGGATTGTTTTTTTTTTTATGTTCCTGGATCGTTCCTCAGATCCGTTTTTCTCTATCTCCCCCCACCCCCCCCCCCTTTTTTTTCTTTTCAAATGGAACCAAATGGCTCCTTTTATAGACAAATCGTAAACTCCATTTGGCCTCAAGAATTCGAATTTTTAAATTCTAGGGAAGCCAAATTTGAAGGAATAATGATGAAGGGGAAGAAAGTTTCTTCCAAGAGTCGCCTTTTTCAGACGGATTTGAAAGGGGTTGAGTGACTAATGAGGCGTAGAGCAAGGAACCACCGGAAATTAACATTTTTCGGCAGTCCATAGCCGTTTTCTAACTGAGGCGATGGGAGAGGTGAGGAGCGGCCATGGGGAAGGAGGAAAACGCGTCTGGGAAAGGAAAAAATTCTGGGGAAGGTATGCGGCTGATGGGAATTGTACTTATTTTGGGAAAAGATGAAAATGTCCTATTTAATTCGGGCTGTCCGATCATTTGATCGGACGGTTAAGATAAATCAGAAATTAAAAGAAAAATTTATATATATATATAAAATAATGGTAAAAACTTAATTTACTAGGACCGTTAGATTTAATCGTAGGGTCAAGATTTGAGCTAAAGAAGCACAATCCATGTGCTCGCCTACATGGCACACACGGATTGGCCGGTTTAAGGAGACTTGGATTGCCAAATTTGCTCCAATTAAAATCAATTAAATTATAACCTCTTATTTATTAAATAGTCATAATTTATTAAATTAAAAACAATTATTTTGCAAGATTAGCTTGTTTGATAAAATTAGTCATTCTTAAAAATTAAATTAATATAAATTAGTAACTCATTAATTAAATAAGCTTTCTAATTTTAATAAATGTACGAAAAATATCCATTGCGACAAAAATAAAATTATATTTGAACACAACTAGATTCAATTCTTTAAGAACGACACTTATAAAAAAACTGAGAAAGAAAGTAGTGATATAATATATTTAATTTTTATAAGAAAAAAAATGAAATAAATTTATGAGGTAATAAATAACTAAAAATATTTTCGTGTTCCTACAATTAAATCATAACACATATATTATTATTATTATTATTATTATTATTATTATTATTATTATTATAGTTAAATGTGGAGAGCCAAAATTGGCTGTCAACAACTTGCCCCTTTATTTGT
>JAJOOE010004413.1:0-17416 GCA_036250405.1 Solanum raphanifolium | reverse complement strand
ACCCCCCCCCCCCCCCCCCCCCAAGTTTAATCATCTGAAAAGCAAAGTGCTTTCATATGAGAAATTTGTCTATTCCGAGGACTCCACTCCACCCCCACCAAAAAAAAAAAATCAAGACAAATAATGAAATAAATACAGAAGATCAATTTTTTTATTTAAAAATAAAAGAAGTAAGTAATTTAATTGAGATTTAACCTTTATACTTATAGGAGATTAGGTCATGATGCATTATAAAGGTTGTTTTAATTATGACTCTTTTCCCTTGAGATTTATAGAATATAATATATGAAATTGATAAATAAAGTGTAGAATTTTTTTGTAACTTTTTTTTATTTTTAGTTTATTCAAATTATAGAAAATTATTTCCTCGTACTAATTAAATCCATCACACCAAGACAACAATTATTTGACAAAAGATTATTGTAAACGTTTGGTCACTTATTACAATCATCATAAAATAACAAATTCATAATTTCTTAGATCTTTCTCTTCCACCCATTTCTCCCCTTTCTTAGACATATTTTATAATTCATTTATCTTCCAATTACCACCATATTGTAAAGTGATTATACAAAAGTATACGCGATTAATATTTACATCAATAATAATAATTATTTCAGGATCTCACGTAAATTTCAATTGAATAACTATATGATCAAACGATACCTATCTTCTCCGAACCTCACTTTTGTAATCAGATTACTTTTTGTATTTCTAAGTATTTAATAATTTATGTATTAAGATCTTCCTCATATATTAATTGACTTGACCTCTAATAAAGTAGTAGTTTTTTTCTTTCAATAATACAACAAAAGTCCCCAAAGTTTCATTTATTTTAATTTTACCCCCACTAGTTTTACAAAAATACAAAGAGGTACTAAAATGGGGACCTCTAGGAGCAATGCTAAAGAAACGGAGCTAGTACCGCTGGCTCTAAATTCTATTACACCTAATATCATTACCCTCAATTCAACATTATATTACAAAAATACCATACCCCTTAATTAATTCATAATTCCAAAAATATCCATCATCTTTCAATTCCCAAAACACCCTTCTAGCGGCAAAAACGCCAGGACTTTAATGTCATTTCAAACAAACTTCATTATCCATTCCAATCCATTAAACCCAATGGCATTTTAGATATTAATTCACAAAACCAAGGGTAAATTCATTAATTAGGTATATATATACACACTTGTTGCCCTTTCCAGTTTTTTTTCCTCTATATAAATCTTTCATTCCCCCAAACTCTCTCTCTTCTCTCTCTCTCTCTATATCTCTATTTCTCTCCGGTTGTAATTCTTCCTCTTCCGCGGCGGAGCCACCGCTAAAACCACCGTCCGTACACCGGAATCTACCGTTTCTCGCCGGAATCCGGCGATCTTTGTCTAGATCTTTCGTCGACTTACCGTTAAACTCACTACCCCTCCTTTCTTTTCTTCTTCTCCAGTAATTTCTCTTTCAATTTTTCTTTTTTACTGTATTTTTAAATTGAAAAAAAAAATATATATATTTTTATTTACTTACTTTTTTTATTTATGTTTTATTTCTTCTCAACGAGAAATGTACCTGTTGGAGTGAATTTACTTTTCTAACCTTTTGCTTTAATTATATCTTTCCAAACCCCATAATTCCTTAACCGTAACTTCACCTTTTTCCTTTTTTATCGCTTTTTTATTATTATTTAAAAGTGTGGTGACGTGGCATGCTGTAGATTAAGATTGGACGGCTAGGATGAATTATCACTCACGGCGAATCTTAACTCTTGACGAGTCATCACGGAAGCGAAAAGACCGAGACACGTTTTATTCGTCTCCAAGACCGTCAAATCCACTAACGCCCGTTAGTAATGTTAATCTTACGACGTCGTTCGCTAAACCCGACCCGAAGAAGAAGGGTCAAATGCCTAATTCAGTTTTAGCCGGGTATATGGCTTATGAGTATTTAACTAAAGGAACTTTATTGGGTCAGAAATTTGACCCGGCTCGACCTAGAGCTGCTGCTCCGGTTAATGCTTTAGCTGACCCGAAGAAGAGAAAGTCCAGCCCGGAAGAGTCGGAGCTGAACCCGAAGCCGAATCAGAATTATGTTGAGATAGCGAGCTTGTTGAGGAGTGATGGGACCCACATTCCTGGTATTGTCAATCCGACGCAGCTGGCGCAGTGGATTCAGATGTGACATTTTTAAAAAAAGGCGGAGGCGTGAGATGAGACGAAACGCAGCAAAAAAAAAAAACATATGGTTTTATTATTGTTATTGTTGTTTTGATTATTAAGTACTTTTTTTGTTTATGTTGATGATTTTGGTTATTGATGAATTTCGTGTTGTTGTTATTAGATGACTCATGAATGTTATATGCTGGCTATAGACGGCCAGCTTTCATATATACTATTATATTGTTTATTTCTTTAATGAGTTTTACTATATATTTTATTTGTGATATATATATATTAGGTTGTTATTAATTTGTCATGATATTTTCATGATTTTGAGATGTGTGTACAGACCACTATATTCATGCATCGATCATCGCATATGTGCATGCAAACCGTTTGCATGGACGTGTAAATGTGTCTTGGGTGGGTGGTGTGTGGATGGTGTCCCATGAGGGTGAGCTAATCCCAAAAATCCGTCCTTAGTATGGATTGGAGGTTGTAATCCGTTTATATGAAGTTAGAATTGCTAGTAATCGTCGGTCAATTATATGACTGTGAATTTGTTTCTAAACCTTGCATATACTGACAGGAGCTGGCCATGTCCGAAGTCTTTTATCTTAACTGCAAGGTGGGAATGCTGAAGACAGGGCTAGCTAGCCAGTGACTGGAGTGTGTTTAGGTGGGGTGTGGGGGTGAGGGGGTTGTGAGATGACATATTACATGATTTATTTTTATATCTCAATTTAGTATATAGAGATATAAGATATTTAATATTCGTGCTAGTTAATTACTATGAAAAAAAAACATGCGCTTTGCTTTGGTACTAGGAAAGTAAGCAATTTCTGTTAGAGTCAGAGCTTAAATCGAATTGATTATGTCATATGCAATGTCCATCAATAATGGTTCATTAATATCCATTGATTTAGACTCCTTTCTCCTTCTCAATTATGAAAAAGATAGAGATGGTTAGTCTCGAAGCCCCCAAAGAATGGAAACATAAATCAACTCACTACTCATCTTCTCTTAAATGTGTAACTCGAGCTACTAAAGAGAAGTAGAATTCAAGTCAATCGATCCTATTTCAATTATGTGTATTGAGTTTTAAACACTATTGAGTAAGAGTAGATCCTTGCAAAACACCGAACCGACAGAGTCAAGTACAATAACAATAGCAAAAGAGGGCTGGACATTACTTGTGCGAGTGAAATAACCCAAAGATATACTAACAAACAGGCTACCTATGTTTTACGATAATTAAAATGCGCTTAAACTGGCCAGACACCGTACCAATAACTCTATTTCATAACTAAAAGTCTCAAACTAAAGTCTCAAAGTTATTATTATGATCATAAATGAGAACTGCTCATGTTTTAGTTATATTATGTAAGATGATTGGTAGAATGTGAAATTCTATGTTTAAATATGCTGTATGTTGATGATCGATATATCCGTTGATTAGTGGGGAAATGGGTATAATTTGGACACAGTTTAAAGTTATGATTATTAATCAATTTCTTGTACCTAAAAGTAAAACGTAGTCATCACCAATAGCTAAGCTAAAAATTTTATTATTGGTATTTGGGAATATATAATTTTTCAATAAAGAGTGTTTAATTAATTATTCTTCGTTCAGTTGATTATGTGGCCACATTGTTGGTCATTACTATCTACATAGATATTTATTCTTTTTGTTTCAGCCTACGTATGTGACACATTTTTCATTTAATTTCGTGTGAAGAAGAATGAGACACTTTTAAATTTGAAACAATTTAAGTTTATTTATATTTATTTCTAAATTTACATTTGATGAGTAGTTTTTATAATCGTACAAGTGTTAAGATATGTTTACATACGCATTTCAAAAGTTTTATGGCTATACAAGTATTGGACCATAAGTTTTGTATGTTTTTTATTTATTTCCTTTTTAAATCACCTACAGATTCAAATTATAACACATGAATATATAAGAACAGAGGGAGTACTAAATAGTGATATATACTTGAATTGTCTCAATTTATGTGGCGGTGTGCTGGATTGAAAACGGAAAAAAAATATGACTTTGAAAACTTGTAGTTTGAGATCAATAAGTTGAAATATTTGTATGACTATATAAATCATCTCACTACAGATGAAATGTTAAATCAAAATTAAATTATTTTAAATTTAAAAAATGACATTTTTTTTAATGAAAAAGCTAAAAAAAATGCACATCGCATACATTACATCAGAAAGAATATTACAATTAGAACCATGGAGAACGACAAACCAACTATAAAGCTAGATAGGAAGATGACAACTTATTGATCAAAAGAGAAAAAAAAGAAAAAGTATGAAGAAAAAAAGAACTCGATCCTTTTTGGTCCAACTTTTAGGTGTTCGATACTCGTATTACAGTTTGATTATATTGTATTCGTGCTGTGTAGGGCCCTAGAGGAAATGCTCCCAACTAAGAACTTTTTTATACTCATCATTCAAACTCGAAACTTCTGATTAAGAAAGGAACAACTTCATCCATTTGCACCACATACTTTAACGGTCTTTTTGTCCATATTATTCGTCATTTTACGTGTTTCTTTTGTCCCAATTGGTTTATGTTGCTTTTAATATAGTTGGTTTGATTAAAGTTTGACCATATTGAATTAATCTTCCAGAATTAATCAATTCTTGAAGGAGAAGAACTTTTTACTTGTAACATTAATTTTCTTGTAGATATTTTAAGTTTTAGTCAGTATGCAATATATTATATTTTGGTCGTATTTCTGACCAAAAACAAAACAAGAAAAGTAAAGAAATAATTTTTTTTCTCTCAATAAGCAAAGCTTCAATATTTCCTATAAGACAATAAATTAAAATAAAATACAAGGATTAGTCGTATGGATATATAAGATTTCTTTCTATTCTTAATCAAAAGTCCTGAGTTCGAATCTTAAATATAAAAAAGTTATGTTGATACTTTGAACGAAATTATTTTCCCAATTATGATTTCACATTTAGAGACAAAGTCATAACTTGAAGCTTCATGAGTTCTAGATTTTAATTTTTAAAAATTATTGAATTCTAAAATTAATTGTAATTTGGTAAAATAATAGTATACATATATATTTAATACTGAATTCGATCGAATCCGTAATCGACACTCTCCGTCCACACCCATGACATCACTATTTTCAAGAACAATAATTATTTAGGCATGAAAATAACGTTGGAGGCTAAGAAAAATGTTGGCACGTAGAGATTTAAAAACTGACAAAAATATTGCTAGAAATTATTATATTATTACCCCACAAACTTTCATGCATTCAAAATACACTTATTACGAATTCAAATCAAAATTGGATGAGCCAAGTCATAATTGCACTCCTATAAAATATTCAAATTTTGGTGATAGTTTCGTAATAAAACATACTCAATATAATTTGATAAATAAAATATATAAGAGGGTGAGATAATAGAAAGATTTTATTTCTACCGTTGAAGAAGTATAAAGAAAATCGATAAATCACACCAAATCGATCGACGATCTGAGTTGAAGAAAAACAAAATTTGACTATTGTTTGATTTAGTATAAAAAAAACCTGATTTTAAGCGGATTGGTTCAATTTTAACTATTAAAAAAATAAAATCGAAACCAAATTACTACGACATTATCGTAACCTATAAATCATGTCATATTGTCATACTTAAACTTTAAATAATTAAAGGAGGTGACATATTTAATAGTACGTATCATCCTCAGATGGATCAAGTAGGAGATTCTACAACTTATTATGGCTAATGCGTATAGTTAAAGGAGGTGACATATTTTCAATGGTTGACTTATTACCTAATGAACATCTACGAACACGTGCACATATTTTTTCTTTCTGAAATTTGAGCCGAAAATATCTAATTAAAACATTTTATTATTTGTTCAGATGCTAATTAATTAGAATAAATCATAGTTTAATAGCTAAAAAAAATATTGATAAATTTAAAGGACTATCGATATGTTAAGCCTATTTATTTAGGTAGAATCAAGTTAAATTTCAATTTCAAACTTAATTAATTAAAAGGAAATTAAATTGTGGTCCATCCTACTCTATCTAACTTCCTACGTTTACAAATTGTGAGCTAACGTAACGCCAAATTTTATTTTATTTTTTTGGAACATATGCAAGTTAGGCAATTATCCTAACTATAATTACCTTAGCTAATTTATAGATTGTGATCATAATGTCGTTTATGGTAGATAATACTCTCTTCGTCCACTTTTAATTATAATAGTTTTCTTTTTTAGAGTCAAACGATAATAACTTTGACTAATATTTTATACGATGTATTTTTTCATCATATTGATATGAATTTTTTTTTGGAATTTTTAATACTTTTCGTATAGTTTTTGAATATCTAAATTTTTTGTTTAAAATATTAAATTAATGTAATCTAATTTAACTTTGAAAATTAGTCAAATTGACTTTCGAAAAACATAACATGAAAATTAAAAATAAACAGATGAAGTATTAATTGATCACGGGTGGTGGAAGGCCATATGACCATATCGGATATTTATTGTGTTAAACGTGATATTCTTATTAGTTTTACACACCTTAACTAATTTTATAGAATATTTATTATTTTTTTACTTGTAAAAATATCAAATAACTTTGATCACTAAAATTTTGATAGAACTTATCGTCAGAGTTATTGCTTGTCAATTGTTACTATCAAAGTCATTTTTTAAGAAAACAATGTTTATTATTTGGGTAGTTAGTGGAAAATATTCATTAAATAATTGTGTTAGCATATATATACATCAAATAGTGTTTGATGTAAATTTTGAGTATTAAAAATTGATAATAAGATTTAAATGTTCAGTTGTTACCAAAAAAAGAAGATTTAAATGTTCATTGCGAAGGAAACGATAAACGCCAATAAAAGTGAGGAAGTCACATTTTCTAGGGTCGATATCGGTTTATCAGTTTTTAAATACGCTAAATTAATAAAATATTTTTATCGATTTATCAATTTATCGATTTTGATCCTTAATGGTTTGATTTTCAGTTTAACCAATAAGAAAATGCTCATAAAATAATCATATGACTTTTCCGATAATTTGGCGTGACATGACAATAATATAACTTTACGGAATGCTGATAAAATAGAAACAACAGTAACTAACATTAAAAAAAAACTATACAAGTGCAACATAAATAAATAAAAAAAGGCGGAATGACCTAGGAGGCTCATGTACTTGGCTCCGTTTGTCAGTTGAACTCTTCTACTTAGCACTTTGTCAAATGAACCCTTAAACTCGATGAAACTCTATTTTCTAAACCTCTATGACCATTGATTGAGCTTATGTGGCATTAAAATGACTGAGTTGGACAAATATGTGACCTCACGCATTTTAAAGCAAGTGAATGCAATATTTTTATTTAAAAATTATCAAAATTATAAGACAAAATAATAATAACAATAAATTAAGAAAAAATAAATAATCTCAAAACCTTTCTTCTTCAGCCTACTCCACCTCACCCCACCCCCACCCCCACCCCTTCTCTCTTCTTCTTCAGCCCCACGCCATCCTTTTCCTCTTCTTCTTCAGCCCCAACCATACCCTTTTTCTCTTCTCCTTCAGCCCCAGACCTCCCCCACCCCCCCCACCCCTACCCCTTTATATTCTTCTTCTTTGACGTTCGCTCCATCACCATAATCATCAAATATAAAATTAAGAAAAACTTTTGCAAGAAAACATATCATTCACCATTTTCATAAATTTAAGATCTATTAATTGAATTTACTCATAAATATATTTTTCCTGACTTGAAGTTTTCTTGATTTTTATTTTTATCAAATTAAAATAAATAAAACCTAAAGCATGTGCAAGAGCTAATTACAATCTATCATATTTTATGATTGAGAAAACTTCTGAGTGTGACTGTGAACTGTGAAGAAAGATGAAAATTATGGTTTTTTTAGTTTTGGGGTGAGGCGTAGAGGGTGGGTGGGAATGAAGAAGATGAAGTAGGAAGGGGGGAAAGAGAGAGAAAATTGCACTTTTTATTTTCTAATATTATTTATTTTTAAAATTTAATTTCTATATGTCATTGGAAAAATAATAATAATAATAATGATGTGTCATTAAAAATGATGTGGTATTTCATGTGTAAAATGAGTGTATTACACGCACACATATCAGATGAGAAAATGGTTTAAAATATTGTATTTGAATAAATTTAAGGGTCAATTTGATAAAGTCATAAGTACAAGGGTCTCCAACTTAACAAAAAAAGTCAAGTACAAAGGTCTCTCATGTCATTCCACTATAAAAAATTAAGACAATTATGTGAATTGAAGACTAAAGAGCAAAAGTAGTAACCAATAAGATATTGATATTAATATTTAAGGCTTTATTTGTTTGTATTTAATAGAGATTTTAATCTTAATTATTTAGATTTTAGATTTAATTATTTAAATTTTAATGCATATTTTAATATTTAAATATATATATTTAAAGTCAAACATTTTAATTTTAATGAAAATAAACGAAACCTAATGGAGAAAGAAAACAAAATTAGTGCAACATAAGCTACCATAATCTCATTGTAATTAAGTTTGGCAATTAAGTATATCTAGTCATAAATATTAGCTAAAATATTATAATGCCAGATATATACACACATTTTATGTGTGTTTGGTATAATGAAAAATATTTTCTTAAAAAATCTGTTTTATATAAATTTGATTGGAGAGTGAAAGTCATGTATGTAATCTTCGCCAAAAAATATATTTAATAAAGATCAATAGCAATATATACTAGCAAACACAATGGTATTTCGGAAAAATATTTTAATAATGTTCTGAAATTCAAGCGATTTATGTGTTTCGACTTTTTTTTTCAAAAGAATTATTCGTTTTGCTATTCTCTCCTTAAAAGTCGCTCTTTTGGCTTTGAACTCGCCACCAAACACACTATAAATGATTTATGGAGTTTTAGCTAAAATAATTCGAACATAATTTTTTATAATAAATTATTATATGTAAGCCATGCTTCACATATTTGAAAGTGACTTGTGTTAATGCACATCCAATAATTTAGACCATACAATAAAAAGGTAGGGTCCGTTGATTATTAATAAAAGTTTTCAAAACGTTATTTTCTAAAAAAATTCATAATTAAATTAAAGTCGTTTGGTTGAAAAGACATATTCTGAAAATTAATGAAACCCAAAAGGGTTTTCAAAAACTAAATTATTCCAATTATTTTTGGGTCTTCAATAGCATAGTCGAGATAAATTATTTTGATTTTGAAAAAAAAAATATCGCGATAAAATGAAATGCTTATTTATTCTTCCGTGTCAAGTGAAAATATATAATAATATATTCGATTAGATATTCTAACAAATCGATAGACTCGATGGCAAAATATGAGAATATTAATTCCTACGTAACTTATAGTGACCATAACCTTTTTTTTATTTTTCTTTATTCTTTTTATTGAAAGCAATTGAGGACAAAAAATTGCCAAACTTAGAAATTTTTTAACATTAGTATTTTAATATAATTTTATCCTTAAATTTTGGCTTATATGTGACAAGTCAAGTCTTAATTTAAAATTTTATTTTTTCAATTAAATACAGTCATATAAAATGAATGAGACGAATGAATATTATTTTCTTTGTCTCATTCGATGTGGCTCATTTTTAAAATTACGAAAATGACTTCTATAATGACAGTAAGAAAAATAAATTTTACAAAATGTCAGTTCATATTGATTATATTCTCGTAAAATTTAACACACCTCATCTTTATCCCTACCCCTAACCCACCTCCCATAATCAATATTTTTTGCTGACGTATAAACACAAAAAAGAAAAAAAAAATTCTTGAAAATATTTTTCATAAAAAAAATTATTTTCCGTCCTATCCAATCCAACCCCCATTAGTCAATTTTTTTTTTTTTTGGTATTTAATTATACAACAGTTGAATTAGCATATCAAGAAAAACAATCACTATCTTAAAAGTCGGTGATAAAAAAAAATATAGGACTTATTCGTGTCTTTTCCTAAAAAAAAAAAGGATCCCAAAATGATTTTATTTTTATTCTAAAATTCTGATTTACTAGTTTTGCATATTATTTTGTGGAGCTCTTTGCTAGTTCTAGTACTAGGATTTTGAAAATATGTACTTTGGTGAAAAATCAATATTATTCCCTTTGTAATCTTCATGGTCCCCTATTATTCAATATCATGGTGTGCTTTCAGTCTTCAAAACAAAATAATATTCTAGTTTTACTATTTTTTCCAATGCAGTTAGCTCTATTTCTTTATACAGTGACGTAGCCACATGGTCGTCAGGTTGTCGGAAAAAAATACCATATATACAAGTAATATGATACACGAAATAATTAAATAATATATTTTAGACACCCTTAATAGAACAAGCTGTTATAGCCCAGTGGTTTCACCTGTCTCCGATCACTGACATTCGTCAAGCAGGCCAGAGATTGGTACAGTCGATAAGACTTTATACTATAACGAAGCATTCAAGAGCTTGTTAATGCAATATTGCTATGTATTTCTGCAATTGAAGGCTTCCAAGTAAAGATATATCCATGAGGAATTTCCTATACAAAACCTACTTACTACAATGGCTATCTCTGTCCTTTCTGAGGTATTAACAACGTTGAAGATAGATCGATTATCGTGTCCCCAACGACTCAAAACATTTACACCTCCAAAAGTGATCAGAAGAAGTTGGTTATGACAAATCAGGATGGCTTTTTACTCCTTTTTTGGGAAGATTTGGCGAGTACATCGTAAATTTCTCTTCTGCGTTTGTTGTTGTTGTTGTTGTTGTTAAGGAGATTACTGGTATTGACGTTGTTTGTTTTGATGCTTGCTGGGCTCTTTCCCTGTGCATGTAGCACGTCCTGTACGAAGAATTTCAACTTCCATAATGTGGATTCACTCTGCATAAAGGTCAATACTTCATGTCATGTAAAGCAAGAGTAGATTAAGAACTAGAAATGCTGCATATATGAAATGATCACGACCGATGACCTGAGCATTCATATCAAGTTCCACTTCTGTTGCTGTTGGTTGGAAAGCAGGATCATTCTGTGCCACAATCAATAGTGCCTTATTAAGATCTTCAGGAGACAGCTTTGTGAGCGCATTCCCAAGTTGTTTCCTGTCTTCCGTTGAAATCTTTCTGAAATATGTATTAGAAACTTAGCGACAAATACTGCAGTAAACCTAAATTCGAATCACATAAAAACAAAATATATAAATAAATCACAATAAGCAACACACATCTAAGTTGTTATAGAGGCTAGCCACATTCCCTGCCTCCGTGTTGAATCAGGAGCATGAATGTGACATACTAATGTATCGCGTAAGCATATCTATGGCCCAAATTGTACTTGGAGCATTTCCTGTTTGCCTGCTATGTTAGTGTTTCACCTTTCATTCTAAATTCGCTGATTATATGACTTCTACTTTTGCTATTAGATAGTATTTTTAACAAGTAATAACAGATCTTATAAAAACTTTCATTAAGCCAGTGCATCAGGTGTAATTACAGATGGTGCAAATTCTCTCCTGTGTTTAGTATTATAGCAAGTGCAAATTCTCTACTGTGTCTAGTATTATAGCATCTGCATTTTGTACAATGACGGGTTTGTCCAACATACTTATTTTACCCTTCACATAAGCAAGCCAACCAGAGCCAGAAGGCAAAACAAAAGAAGCTTCATTGTCGAAACTGTGTCATGAGCAGGCAATCACTACTGACTTTGATTTCCCAGCCAATGCTTATCCATCTCCTTACTATTGGAAAAAGGTCATAGCATAGATATTTCCTTTACCATTTGAATTGTTTGTTCTTAATATATTACAATTTACAACCAATTAACAGGCATTACAACTGCTCCCCTCCCTATCCAGGCACAAGACTCCTAAAATTCATTTCTTTTCCACCTTCCTTCATAACTGGGCCAACGTATAGGCATTAGTCATATTTATTTCCAGTGTCTGACCATTTTTGCCAACAAAAAATCATGTTCATGGGGTTTTCACCAATTACTAGCACCATATGTTACGGGGATTTTCTTAAAAACACCCCAATGTTCAACAAGGAAAAGGGTTGTACCATAGAAACATCTATAATCTTTCAGACAAAACAGAGAAAATTCATGGATCATTTTAGGTAATATTTTGGATTCAATCAAAAGAATATCTGGTAACCCATTCAATGAAAGGAAGGACTAGAGTACAAGGTATATTTATAAGCAATCAGCTACTTTAAAATTAATAAATGCACAACTTAACTGAAGAGAGTTGTTTGTTAAAGTTCTAACCTGCATTTCTGAAGCACCATTTCCCTGAGTTCTTCCAGTTGCATGTCCACCTCATCAAGCTGGAATTCAAAAGATAAGTATAAGTTATTATCTACAGGGTGTTAAATTTAATGTGTGAAGAGGAAGATCCATAAACAGTTAGGCCAATTTGACTAAACTTTTATGTTTGCGTGTAAAGGAATCTGAGCTTTAACTACCTCAATAGTTAAATCTTTAGCCATTTTTGCATGAGTAGCCTCTTGAGCGAGCTGCATATCCTGTTGGGCTTCTGCTTCCTCTTCCTTTCGCCGTTTTTCCTACGAGCAGTAGTTCTATATATTAATCTCTCAATCATTTACTTAAAAATCCGATTAATATCCTAATCTCATACAAGCATATTCTTGATGAAAAATCTCATTTAGCATATATCAATAGCCTTAGAAGAAAATGATTCAATTATCTTAGCAATTTACATGAGATGCTGAAGAAAAATACTATAGATAATACATGGATATGAGTCATACCTCTTCATCAACTTTGGGCAAAAGCTGCAACCATTTCTCCTCGAATTTGCCCAACAAGGTTTTCGCCATTACATGAACGTCATCCCTTTCCTCGTTGTATTTCATTGCATTCTTAAATATTAGCCTAACGTCTGCACATATCTCTCGGACATGCTTATAGCCAGAACCATCCTTTGATTCCATCTTGTTTTTGATAGTACTGAAGTCCATAGGCTTCTCAATAACCTAGAAATCCCATGATGTATTAGTAGAAATAAAAGGAGCATATGATTCCTAAGAACATCATAGATACAATAAATACACGGACAAGAAAATTCCAAGCTTTTACCTCATAGTAATCGTGCAATCCAAGACCCTTGACATCCACGGGTTCCATAAAAGGTTCTGCCCACTTGTGCTGAGTGATCTGACAAATAGACTAAGTAATGAGTAAATAAATTAACTGGAGCAAATCTACATTCGATCTTAAACAAGGTGCACCACCATAATATTCTCAGATGCCCTACCCTTCTTTCTTTTACCATTATTTCCTATGGTAAGAAGAAATAAACTAAAGAAAGTTACAAAGACAGAGAAGGATGAAGGCAAAGATCAGACAAAATACATCTTTCAATTGGTAAATCAGCAAGCTTACTTGCAAAGGAGAGACAGGAAGAGAATGCATAATCAACAGCAGGACAAGTACAATGATATGTACCTCCGTAGAAAAAGTAAAAAGAGAAAAACATCATCGGTACCAAAGAGTGAGCAACTGACACGAGGCATTTCAAAACTTTGTATACTCTTACAGGTAACAGGAAATCACAATGACAAAAAAAAATACTAGCTTAACCGTATTAACATCTCTTCAACACTTATCAGGAGCTTCAATGTTTATCAGAAAATTTTCCATTCTGCAAATCCAGCATGTACCACTATTTAGTATTTTCTCAAACCTTTTCTTGTGTTCTTTACAGTACTGCTTTGGGATACAAAATGATTTCATCTAACAATCGTTAGAAGTTTGAAGGATCACAGAAGTTACGCTTTAGTAGCACACTAGCTTTAGACAGACAAAAAGGTGTCAAGGCAAGGAAAAAACAATGAGATTACCTGACGTAATATAGTACCAAATTGGCGCATAAGTTCTTGCATTCTCCTGGAACCAGCTGCTTCTCTACGTGATGCATCGTGCTGCCGCCTTCTAAAGCTAGAAATCTGTTTCTCTTTGTCTTTCAGAATAGAGCCACCTCTTGGCGTGTTTGATTGTTTTTTACTAGTATTGGAATAGAAATGCTCAACCTCATTCAGTCTCTGCTCAAGCTGTTGATGTAACAAACTTGTGACCAGATTATATTTAAGAGCAATTGTAATCATGAAAACAGAAATACATGAGCTATCAGCGCATAGATGCTGAGAGATACTATCTTTTATATTGCAAATTCTGGGTAATATACAGTTTGTGTGCTGGTAAAACAGAAATAGTCTGATGAGAGTAACAATACCAAGAGAAACAACATCTGCTATATTTTTTATGAACTACGAGCAAAAGCTTTCTAACAGAAATGATTTTTCAAAGAGCATTAAGGGTGAATCTATGAGGTGATCTGATCACTAATGAAAGAAAATTTAGCTTAACAAGCAACCTTTTCCTGCCTAAGATTGAAAGAAAAACAAATAGAAACAGGAAAAAGTAAACTATAAAAGCAAAAATCCTATGGGTCACGCTCATACAATGGTAAATAGATTGTGTCTCTGATCAAGCAAATTCATAAATTCCTACCCCCCGTGAGCCCAAGCCTTGTGCACTAATTTATTTGTCTAACATGGTTTGGCTTCATTCCAATTGACCATGCTTTCCCTATTTGTTTCACCATATATGACTCCCAAGACAAGGTTTCAAAAACTGAAGAGATTACACTTATGGTCCCCTATATCTTCATTTTGCACGCTCTTGCCAAGGAATCTTGGTGAGTACCTAAGTGTATCTTCTTGTGTGGAGCATACTATCAAAAGAATGTTCTGATATTCTTTTTTCTCAATTTTCTTTAAGTAAAAAGGAACTTGAGAGATGCAATGGATAATCTCTTTGCCTTACATTTTCTCCTATTAGAATGCAGCTTTTGCACATAAAAAATTGTACATACTACAGGCAACCATAATGTCGATCAGAATGAACACTTCTATCAAGTGGACAATTTGAATCGTGTATCATTTTTCTGAATTGTTAATTGTGTATCATCTAAAACAACTTGTACATCAACAACTTCGGCTATATGGATCAGGCTAACATTATACAAAATTTAAAAAAACATAGAAATAACAGTTGTTTTATTAAATATATATTAATAATTTATCACAGATAACACACTAGAAATAAGCTAGAAATAGCGTGTTAAGATCATGTGGACAAACTATATGATAATATGAAAAAACAACAATGTAAAGTACAGTAGGAAAAAACAATCTCAAAGAATGTTTGAACAGATTTACTATCCATTTGGATGTCAACTAGCATACAACAACCAAGTCTATAATTTCCTCAGCACCAATTACCTGATCAACCTTCCCAACCATTTCATCAACACTTCGACCGAAATTTTCAGAAGCAGCAGCATTGTCTTTCTGCTCTTGTATCGGGATGTCAGGAACTAAGCCATTTATATTCTCCATCTGATTAAGACATAAGCTTTATCTTAGCTGAAATTGATTGACTTTGTTTCAGCACAAAAAAAAATTTAAACCCAAAATCTAGAGAAACTACACCACTTTAATAAGGTCAACAAGATAAACCTTAATCGCAAAAACATTTTCACTACTTCAGAACCTGTCACATTAAATAAGCTAAAACCTCACTGAATTTGCAAAATTTTCACATAATAGTGGATGTTTATAAGGATCCTACATGACTTGAAATTTACACATTCACATTTAATGGCCTAATTTTATTTTTATCTTCTCTATGATAAAAATGTTAGAAAAGCGACCACATATTATCCTCAAAAGAGAGTAGTACATTGCACAATTTTGCAGCCAATAACGAATGGAAAGTAAATGAAATGCATACTCTTCCCATCAAATACATTTCTTTATGCTATCTGTACTAGGACTAGTCCTCTTAAGCTACGTTTCAACTCATGTTTCTTGGGTTCTTTTAATTTGCTTCTTTCCTTCTTTTTTTTAAATGGTAAATATTATAGATGTTAAAAGTCAGCACTAAGAAGTTGCTGCAGTTACATCCAAAAGACAGCAAAAAAGAACATCCTGTCTATCTATACAAAAGATTCCAAATGACTCGTTGTATTTCTGTGTTCAAGTTGATACTTGCGATATTGACTTCTCGTCACTTCTCTCTTATACTCTTCCTGTCAACAATTCTTTTTCTCGTGTATTTGTCTGTTTTTTCCTATTCTCAATTCTCAAATCTCAATTCACGGGCAGATTCTTGGAAAATAAAAAGATGACCCTTGCTATTGAAGCTCATTATAAGCAAAGTTACCAAATTAATGGCAGCAAATTAACTCTTTTTATTGATAATTAATCAACAACTGGATATCATTTTTGTAATTGATCAGTGAATATGTTGTACTCAATCCTATGTATAAGATAATTTTGCATTTCAAATTGTGCACTTCGCTTCAAACAATAGTTCGCTGTGCTGCTTATTTCTGGATTAAAGACCCAGAAACATTGCCTCTTTTTTTGAGCTTTTCAGTTTTTTTCGAAATACTGAGTTAGCCAGTCTTCTTTCGAGTCGAGCATCTATCGGAAACAGATTCTATAGTCTCTACCCTACAAAGGCAGACAATAGGTCTCCGTACATCCTACCCGCTCCAGACCCCGCTTGTGGGACTACACTTGGTTATATTGTTGTTGTTGAATTATACAGCTTTAAGAGATGATTTAACCCACCCACCACCCAACCACACACCAAAGCATTACAAAACAAAAAAAAACTTTCACAATTTGATAGTTCTACCATTAAAAATTATCGAAGAAAGAAAAAAGGACTAGGGTTTTGTTAAAACAAAGATGAAATCTTTATTATTATATATATGTATTGAACTTACAGCTCGAACTTCGCCGGTCGCCGGAATAGATCGGAGAAAAGCAACGGGTTGTGCCGCCGACGAAGGAGATTGGTAACCGGTGGAGTGGACTGTTGTCAGCTAATTTTTGAGTATGCCTTGGGTTTTGGACTGTTTTTTTTTTTTTTGGTTTGGAAAAACTACTTAATAATACATATACGGGAAAATGCATAAGTACCCCCAGCCTATGCCCGAAATCCCAGAGACACACCTAACCTTTACTAAGGTCCTATTACCCCCTCGAACTTATTTTTTAATTAATTTTCTACCCCTTTTGGTCCTACGTGGCACTATTCTTGTGGGCCCAGCACGTGTTGACAAAATTTTCAAAATAGTGCCACGTAGGA
>JAJOOE010004412.1:5000-14194 GCA_036250405.1 Solanum raphanifolium | reverse complement strand
TCTATATTTTTGGAATTGTTTAATTTGATCGTATTTTAGTTTATTTTGAAGTTGGATAAAGTTTATTTTGAAATAGTTTAATGTATATGTTGAAAATACTGTGTTGTTTTAGTTGGATGAAGTTTATTTGGCTTTGGGTTGTTTTGGTATAAATATGCAGGTGGGCAACTAAAAATTACAGCAATTTGCTGCCTGTTATGTAGCAGAAAACCGACCTACGGAGGTCAGAATTTCAAAAATAAAAAATAAAAATACCGACCTCCGGAGGTCAGAATTTTAAAAATACCAAAATAAAAATACCGACCTCCGGAGGTCAGAATTTTAAAAATACAAAAATAAAAATACGGACCTCCGGAGGTCGGTATTTTCAAAATACAAAAATAAAATACTGACCTCCGAAGGTCAGAATTTCAACATTACAAAAATAAAAATACCGACCTCCGGAGGTCAGAATTTCAACATTACAAAAATAAAAATATCGACCTCCGGAGGTCAGAATCTCAAAAATAAGAATACCGACCTCCGGAGGTCAGAATCTCAAAAATGCAATAATAAAAATACCGACCTCCAGAGGTCGGAATTTAAAAATTAAGAATATACAAATATTGACATTCGGATGTCGGTATTCCAAAATATGAGAAATAAATATTCCGACCTCAGGAAGTCAGAAATATAATATATAAAACTGACCTCAGGAAGTCGGAAAATAAAATAATGAATTTTCCAACATAAAATAAAAACTGACCTCGAGAGGTCGGTATTGAATAGCGACCAAGCTTTTTCTGACCTAAGCTGGGATGTCGGTTTTAGGTCGGTATTTCAAGGAATACCGACCTCCGGAGGTCGGTATTTGTAGGTCGGTATTCACTGTTTTTTTAGTAGTGATAATCACATCCAAAAAATACCTAGGCAAATGATACCCCCCATCCACTAAAGAATATGCTTTGCCCTCAATGAATCCAAAACGACAATCAGTGATCATAGGGCTAGGGTTACCATGGACGCTCTAAGCACCAAAGTGTGGGTCTGATGGTAGGGCAGTGTCCTCTGTTGTCTCTGTTGCATCAGTAGTGGTGAGAGTCATCGGTGACAGGTCAACAAGGGTGTCATCATCCAAAAGCTATGAAGAACTACCGGAAGCCCTATTAAGACGGCCTCTAAGATCATCACTCATCTACAAAGATAGAACATCATCTACCTTCAGTTGAGCAACCCGAGTTCCATTAGTGCATTAAAGATGTCATAGGGATCTTTCCAAACCAAATTAACTCCTCCACACTAGGAATGAGATTTTGAAGGGAATTCCTTTTATCCACAATTTTATCATGTCTTCAACTTTGTCTTTCTTGTTTCATGAAGATTTTCAAACTAATTTTATTGTGAATTTATCATTACTGATTTTAGTCTACCAAACTTTGTAACCTTGATTACTGAGATAAGCAGGATGAAACTTTGCCTGAACATGGTCCACCACATATTTCAGAACAAAATTTCTCATTAGTGTATAATATAATCTCTCCTACTTTAAAAAATTTGTCACGACCCTAAAATGGATGTGATGAAACTTGTTTTTTTCCACCAAGACAAGTCAACCTCAACTTAACAAAGCGTAAGAAAAAGCGAAAAGATAAAACAAGAACAAGATAAAAGTGGAAAACTTATTCATTCTACTATAACCTCAAAAACTGTTTGTCACGTGTACAACCCACTAAAGTAAATACAAAAGTTGAAAGATAAATACAAGTCTCAATGTCTTTATTTCTCAAGTAGAACAAAACATAAAGTAAAGAAACGAGAGGTCTGTGATAGCTAGTTTAACGTTTATAAAAAAACACTTCATCCAATTCAAAGTGCAAACGGTCGTTAAGCAATATATAACCCAACAATTGAGTTGGGGTCAAATTCCATAGGGAGTGGTACATGTTCAAATTCAATCAAGAAATACGAATATGATCTAATTAGATATAGGAATCAAAATTATCAAAAAAGACATGAAACAAATTAAAAGGGGTGACACGAATGTCAGAGGGGGGGTTTTGGATTGCAATTATCAACTACTACGCAGTCACAAACAATTTGAACTAACAATAAGGAGAGGAATTCTCGGGATGTGATCGATTATAAGTAAATTTCGATATATGGGTAATTGAAACTACTAGTAAACAACTACAAATAAGTGAGTAAGCTAGACTATAAGGGAGATAGATTTCTCTCGAACAACTATCCCGAATTAGGTGATTTATTTTGAACATCAACAAGCATAGCAATGAAGAACAACACACACCATAATTCATCCACTGTCTCGAGCTAGATGGGTAGGATTGGGTTTAGGATTCACTCTCTCGAGCTGAACCGAGCTCAACCCAATACCTACTAATCATTAATCTATAATCTTAGTTCTAAAACCTGTCTCTCGAGCAAGGTTAGAACTGAATTTGCAACTACAATTCATAAATTAAACCACAATTAATGATTAAAATCACTTCAATATAGCATATAAACTAGTAATTAACAATACCCATAAACTAATTCAACCCATAATCACATGATCACACCCCCAGAATTGGGGTTTTAGCCAAGCATTATAAAAGGTAAAAACGGTTACCAAATCGATTAGCCATCAACTGGGTAAGAGTAATTTAGTCTTTACAATGCTTCAATTTGCAGAAAATTCGAAACCCACTTCCAAAATGTCCAAAATGTCCAAATTGAATCTCCAAACTCTTTCAAGTCTATTTAGAAACTATGAAAAGCTCAGAAGAGAAAAATTATAAACAGACTCACCATCAGTCAACCTTCCTAAATTAACTGTTCAAAATCTAATTTGTTGTCGCAAAAAATAAGCTACGAAGGGCCATTAGGCAAGGTAAGTCGGGTTCGCCGAACCACTCGGCGAACCACCCATTGCTCTCTTCTATCGCCTTTTTACCTTGGCTCTCAGCTTCCTCAAGTCCAGTAACTTTGGGTGATCTCTCTTTGCATCACGGAATTGCTCGGTGATTCGCCGACTACCCCTTTGATCGCCAATTTGGTTTCTTCCCTCAGGGCTGGCACGCTGGAACTTTAGGCGGTCAACTTAGCCACTCGGCTATTCGCCAAGTGCTCTTGGCGATCACCAGGCTTGCCTTTCTTCATTTCTTCAGTTTGTTTTGTTCATTTTTGCCTGTTAGTGTCCTTGCTTTGTTCCTCAATCCATATACCTAAAAATCAAGGTTTTAGCATCAGTTTATGGCACAAATTAAGCATTTGAGGACACTAAATCTATATAAACAATGCCCCAAATGAGTTTAAATCTCGGAGTCATCAACACCCCCAACTTAAACTTTTGTTTGTCCTCAAGTAAAACTCAAGATCAGTAGTTCAAAATGGATGTCTCAAATAGTGCTGCATAAGACTCAACATGAATGCACACAACAAGGTTCAACCTACTCATGCAATGACCAATTGTGAACTCAAAGATTCAAATTGTGACTCACCATTACCAAAGATGCTCAAGTTTCACAATACTTGCTTCAAATGCAAATTTAAGCTCAACAAAGGTACTCAAATGCCCTCACAATAAAGATGATTCCCTATTCACACAAAGTTCTTCAACAATTTATAGTTCTGGAATCATATACGACTCTCACACTCACAAAGATGAACACATGCATGACTTCACCCATAGGTTTGCCTTTATTTTCCAATCAACATTCGTTTCAGCTCACTTAAGATCACAAAGGCCTTTTCAAGGCTTGTAATGGGGTTGAGTGTAAAGGTATGGTCATTTAGGCTCAGTGGTTGCTACCTTCATGAAGTGTGGTTTGAACCTCATTTTCTTCCTTTTCTTTAACATTTTGATCATGCTCATAATCCATTCCATTATTCAACTTCAAATGAATTACTGGATACCCCATTTCTTTTGCAACTTCCACTACTTTATTTCACAACTTTTTCATTCTTTTTCTTTGCTTTCTTCTTTTATTTTCCTTTTTTTTTACATGGAGGGGTTCCATCTTTTTCAAAATCATTACTCAAAGGGGGATTTTTCACACTTCTTGACTTTCCTTCCCTTTTCACCGCACCCCCAACTTAGACTTTTGGACTAAGTTGGCTATTCAAAGAAAGCACACTTCATGAAAGTTATGGGTGACTGGATAAAGAGAGGTCACAATTGTTCAAGTTTCTTCCAAGAAAAGGATAAGGCTCAAGAGGGTTCAAGCAAGGTTCAGACATCTCATATGGTTGGCCACGAAAGAGGTATATTGTCAAAAAAATTTCACTCTTCAAAATTGTTGCCTAAGATCATTTCAAGTGCTTGTATCACTTAGTCAACCGGACCAACGGGGCAAATTCTAGGTGTCATCACACACAATGTTCAAAGTAATCTCATCATACAAGTCATTGGCACCAATATCAAACAAAACTCCACACTTTCTAGCTAGTGTGCAATGTTCATCAGAAGAGACTAATTCGATAACTGGCTAGTCACAACGGGATGCTAAAAGTTCACACATTGTCTATGCAACTTCATTGGACTCATCGTAGCCACACATTCATTTCGTACAATTAAGAGCACTATTCAAGTCATCGGTATTGATCACAATTGATACTCAAATTCAAACAAGAACAACCACAATCACACACGATAGAGGTGGCATAAATTTTAAAAATTAGGTTCAAAACCATTTCCATTCAAAATAAGGGACCACAAGCTCAAATATCCACAAGAATCAAGATCAAAACACATATATAGATCACAAAATCCAATATTCACAAACAAAACAGAATCACAAGAGATAGGTATGGAAATACCTCACCCCACCCACAAAAGAAAAGTAGCTGTCCTCAAATGCAACTAAAACAAAGATAGTCAATAAAAATAATAGATATGGAGGTAAAAATGTCATCCTGCCAGGCTAAGCCTGGGGTGAAGTCTGCATCTCAGTCACTCCATCTGTCTGGGTATCAGTGCCCGGGATAGCAATCTAGGTTTGGGCATCAATAACCGGTGTCTCATTCACATTAGCTCCATTGGAGCCTTCCATAGAAGTATCCCTCAAAGATGTCTGAACAACCGAATGTACCATGGCCTTTTCGACCTTAGTCAGGCCCTCATAGGTGGTCTCCTCCTGAACACCAAGATGTTCCTCATCAGTCTCAGCCTCGGACTCTACAGCCACATCATCAGCTCTAACCTCATCTCCAGTGGTAGCCGGAGGCACGTCAGAACAAGTTGGAATGTCTATGTCCAGGTCGTCAGGAATCTCCACGGTCCCAAAAATCATCGACATATTAGTGGACTTCAACTGGTCCACATCTCTCCTCAACTCTGCAATCGCGGCCTTCAAGACAGTCACCTCATGAGTGGATCCCTGACCTCTCTCACACACCTCTATCCTTGTCGTGAGGGCATCAATAGAATCTCTATGAGGTGTCAAAGTAGCAGTGAGAGTTCTCTCAATCATCTAAGGAACCGCAACCTCTAGCCTGGAGGCATGCACAGTAGCAGAATGGACTAGGTGCCCCATCCGTAGTAGCATGACCTGGGTGAGTGGAGGTCGGGATGCATCAGTACTAGCAACAGACCTAGGAGGTAGGGTAGCGGTAGAAGAACTCGGAGTCACAGAGGGGGCAGAGCTAGAAATACCTGAAGTCTCAGTGGTCGGAGTAGGCAATACTGCCTCTGCAGGTACAGTCTCAATATCAACCGCCGGAGATATATCCACCGGAGCTACCCTCTTCTTCTCAACCTCATTCTTCAAGTACTCTGCCTCAATACGCCGGATGTCAGTAGAGGAGGTGGGAGTCACTTCCACATCCGCCTTCTCATCTTGTAGAACACGGGCCCGTCTGCATAGCTCGATGATCAACACTAGAAATGGAAGAGATGTCTAGCGCTGCTGGCCCTCATGGCCATCTCTTGCCCGATGATCACACCCAAGTTTAGTTTCTTCCTAGAAATGATGGATCCAAGACAAGCCGTCTTTGTGTGGCGAAGAATAGACTCGTTCTGGGATGGCATGATTGTGCTACTAATAAACCCAAACCAATACCTCTCTGTCACATTGAGGTCTTTCTTCTGTATTAGCAATCCGGCTTCGATCCATCTAGGAGTATTGTTAGAAAGGAGAGGGGCCAGACAACTTTTCATATAGTCCAATGCCATTCTCTGGATCATACTCTGGTAGTCATCTGCAAAGTTATAGGTGCATTCCAAGACGACATTGATATCATCACTATCGCATTTTACCTTCTTCCCTCTGACAACCATATAATCTACTGGTTTGAAGGTAGCAACCTTCCTCTTTCCCTGTGGTACCAAAGATCCATAGGCTGAGTAAAACTCCCGGACCCAATTAGGAATGTAAGGACCCTGGGGTTTAGTGAAAAGTTGGAAATTATGGGACTTAAGGGTGCTCCATATCTCTGGATATTTGTCCACCACACCATATGTGGACAATCTCTTCTCCTCGATGATATTACTCAGTCCCTCGATCTTTAGTCTATTGAGAGGCCGGGGAGGAGGACCCTGTACATGTGGTGCTGGGACAATAGTTTGATCTGAATTTGGAGAAGGAGGAGTAGTTTGAGGCACCCGAATCCTAGACGGATCATGTATCCTCTTGGAACGCATTTCTTCTCTCCCTCCAGTAGAAGTTGGTCATCCTCAGGCTCAGAGATAGCAGCCTGAGAATCCTGGTGTTCTCCCTCGTTGTGTGATGTGGTAAGGTGAGTAGCGTAGACTCCTTCACTGTAGGAACTGACCTCCGAAAACTCAACCACAGGAGCCTTACCCTTTCCTTTGCCTTTCCCTCCCTTGGTAGGGAGTTTGGTTGTTGTTGTTGTGGATGTCGTCGCATTCTCATTTATAATGAACCCTTTCCCCCTCTTGTGGGGCGACATGTCTCTTTCGGGCACTTTGGGTCTAGACATATCTGCAAAACACATCGAAAAGTGTTAGAAATCATTCAAGAAAATTGCAGAAAATCAAGTTGCAGGAAGACTTGTCCAACCAGTCGGCGAGTTGTTGAGTCGCTTAGGCGAGCCAAATCGGGCTCGCCAAAATGACCAGCTCAAAAAATATCCAGAATGAAGGCATGGCGACGATGTTCAGAGCCCTTCGACAAATCACCGACACCTATCGGCGAGCATAGACTAGCCAGCCGAATATTACAGTGTATTTTAGGGGTTAGGGACACAAATAGGGCGATCTAAGGAACCTTTCGGTGAGTCATGCAGCCCGCCAAATGACCCAATGTGCCAGTTTTCAACCCCGTTTCCCAAATTCAAGGTCGTATTCCCCGAATTCAAGGTCGTATTCCCCGAATTCAAAATCAAACACACACACCATGCAATTAGTACCAGACCCATATGACTCATGCCTTTGGGATACTCAGACTTCCCCCGATTTGGCCAAAATTGGCCATTTGATGACTTTTGCCCTTAAGAATGGCGTCAAACGCTCTATCATTGGGCAAATTATGTCATTTGGCACAATTTGGGGTTACTCAGATGTCACCCAACTAGACCCAACACAAAATAACCGCAACCCAATAATTTAAGACCAATTCAATTGCACAAAACACAAGAAATCATCTTTTTAAGTATTTAGGCACAAGTTCGAACACAATATGGGTAATTCGACACATAAAACACCATTTAAACAATTACCCAACACATATCAATACCCAATTACAGATTGCATTTGAGTTTAACCACTAAACTAAATTACGGGGTTCAGAAAATCAACATGTATGCCGAATTGAGAAATTGAAAAGTTAGGCGGCAAAGTATTCCAAATTCGAGACGAGATCACACACAAAAAGCGAATAAAATAGCAAAAATAAGGAATATCTAAGGTTCGAGTGAGAGTGCACGGGGTTAGAAATGAAAGAATATAAAAGATTTTGAAATTTCAAACCGTTTGGCCTTTAAAACATTTCAGTTTGCAGCCCTTTCGGCGGAGTAAGTCATCCACGCTGAACCACTCGGCGATACGACGAGTGGTACTTTACCTCGCCGAGTTTTACAAGACCTCAAGTCAATTTGGGGATTCAAATGGCGGACAAAATCAGGCTTGCCGATTAAATAATTGGCCCGCCGAGTTTTACAGACTTCCACTTCAAATTTTGTGGGTACAAAAACGGTCCAAGTTGGGCTTGCCGACCTCTTTACAAGTCGCCGACTGGACCTTTGGCTCGCCAAACTTCCTATTTTCAAACATACTTCACACTTCAACCTGCACAATCAACACCCGTTATTCAAAATCAAAACTAAAGCATTAAAAACTTGGTTTACCTCCCAAGAAGCACCTTAGTTAACGTCGTGGCACGACGAAAAAACCCATTCAAGCTTCATTTTTGGGGTTTGCCATTGTGTCACTAGGCAACCCCCCTTGTTATCTTGGATTCAAATGTGAAGAAATTTGACCCATTTGGGTCTTCAACTATTTTATTGAGACTGAGTGAGAGGTCACCGTCTGATTGAGAGCCGAGACATCATCTTTCATTTCTTTTAACACTTTGTCGGACCCTTCAACTTTGTTAAGAATGCGTGAGAACATATCTTCCGTACGGCCACCTTCAGATTCCTTGGGCTTTTGATGCTCATGGGGAGGAACATATCTATCCCTCTCCCCATCTCTTTCCTTCCAAGTGGCGTTGCAATCATGCCAATCTCTGTCACGGTCTCTCCAGCCCTCATCTTTGTTCCAACCTTGATTTCCACCCGGCCTTAGGTAGTTTGCACAATAATCTCCTCCTTGGTTGGCTAGGAAGTTCACTTCCTCATTGTACAACGCTTCAAATTGTGCTTCATTGGGGTTTGCTCCACTAACACCCACAACATTAACACTCTTTGTACCAACACCCATGACATTTTTAGACAAGATGTCTAGATGGGTCATCATTTTGGCAAATATTTTGGTCTCTCTCTTGATCCTTTTTTATCTGCTTTTTTGTCATTCTAAAATTTAGAGGAGAGACTTGGTCTTCACAAGTGTTGCCCTATTGATCTTGGTCATGCAATCAAGGAGTTGAGAGGCTACTTCATAGGGTTGGTGCATTATACCACCGGGAACAAGTTGATCAGCAACTCCCTTGTTCACCGAGTCAAGGCTCCTATAGAAGTATTGCAACAACACATTATTTGGAAGTCCATGAGTTGGGCATTACAACACCAACTTCTTAAATCTCAGCCATGTCTTATGTATT
>JAJOOE010004411.1:0-13072 GCA_036250405.1 Solanum raphanifolium | reverse complement strand
TAATCCTAGTAATAGCAATCCTTTCCTAGTGTACTACATGCAAAGTGATAAGTTAGGTATCTCTAAATCCTTGGTCTGGCATCTAGAGAATTTCACCCCGCACCTTGGTCCTGCTACGTGTGTATAATTTACTAACCCTTACCTTTACCTCATATTAGACATCATAATCGATGTTTGGCATAGTTATTACTTCGCACAAATCGACACTAGCCTATTAGATAGTATCACACTAAATCTATGTTGATAATTCTTTTCTTGTTGATTACCTCGGTCCGGAAAGTAGCAACAAGGCGCGTTCTAACGCGTGCACTAGTTAAAAAGACTTCTAAACGAAAGAATTATCAATGCATGCAAAACACTATTCAAGAATTGCTTATTTACTATTCATACTTTGTTAATCGCTCATGGTTACCACAACCCTAGTTGTGGAGTTTAGTTACCCATAATCATATGAACACAATTCATTATTTTAGATGAAAGAATTATGAACTTACGTAAGTAGAATAATAACCCAGAAATTCAACTTGAATTGCAACACAAAAATCTTCAAAACGAACTTAGAAAATTAAGAATTGTTAAAGTTGCAAGCTAATCTCCCAAGTCAAGAACTAGAATAAAAGCAATAAAATCTATCCCTCAAAAACGAGGTTTATATGCCCTATTTATATAAAACAAGTCCTAAATAAAAAAGGAAACAAAATAAGGAAAGTTTGTTACAAGCACGCGTCTTCATTCCACGAGACTGACTCACGGACCGTCAATGGATCTATGGTCCGTGAGTCCCTTCTGTCAGCCAGGACTTGGAAAATATTTCAACCGCCAAAAAAATCAGCTTCTCTGAAGCAAACGACGGAACTGCAGTACGGACAGTAGATCGATCTACGATCCATCAATCCCCTTCCGTAGCTCCACACTTGGAATCTTCAAAAATTAGGTATTGGAACCCTCGCAGTATCAATCTACGGATCAACAGTACGGTTCGTAGATCAATCTACGGACCGTCAATGGGCACCGTGGTTCCACACTTGGTCAGATTTCCCTTATTAACCTTCTTTGCTTTTGCTGCTGATCTACGACTACCATCTACGGAGCGTCAATGGACTTACGGTCCGTAGATCACCTCTGTAGATGCCCTATTTTGCATCTCTTTCAGCTGTCTCTTTAATTCCGTGCGTGAACATCTTTCCTGTAAAATATGATAGAAACACATGAAAACTAATACAAAAAGGCCCTAGACACACACAACTTGTAAGTTCAATGTATTAGAAATACCGTAAATTCACGGTATATCAACACCCTCAACTTAAATTCGTTGTTTGTCCTCAAGTGACGCACTAGGACTCTAAACGACACTTGTATAGAAGCAAGCATTTCAAGCACAAGTAATCATATGGCTCTCTACCCACTCACTTTCTGGGTGTAAAATTTGTTCTCTTAGACTCGACAAGCTAATTCATGTGGATCAAACCATAAAAACGATCGACCAACCAACACACAACATACACTATTTTACTATCACCAAAGTACCAACTTTCCGAACATGCAACTAGTGCCCTTACTTCAAAAGAAATCCCTTTTCTTTCACACAATGACTGTGACTTTGAGTACAAGGATTCATTCAACACTCAAACTCAAAAACAACTTCAAGTACAGTTAGTGCTCAGTACCATAGGCTTGCCCTTATTTTCACTGCTTAGACTCCCCAATTTATACTCTAGGATCACTATAGGACTTTCTAGGCTTGTAACGTAGGCTCAGGATCAGGTGTGGTACATTTGGGTACTTCTTAGTGATTTTCTAACATCCTTGACATTACGCTAGGCTTTCAACTTCTTTCTGCCCTATTTCTGTCATCCTACCATTTTACCTTCTTTCCCTTGATTTTCTTCAACCATGGATGTGACTTTAGGCTTTGCAGATCTTTTTACTTTTCACTTTTATCTCTTTCTTGCGTTTTATGCTTTTTTTTCTTTGGCTTTCAACAAGTCACATCCATTTCTTTCTTTTCTTTCCTTTAACATCAAACTCTTTTAATACCCATTTTTCCTTCAGTTTCCTCTTTCATAGCCACCCTCACTTATGGATTTTCCATTGGTTGAGGTGCACAATACCCGATTTTGGGTCAGGGCCAAGATTGAAGTTACCTTTTACATTAGCCACCCTCAACTTAGGCTTTTGACCTAAGTCGAGGTGCACATGTCCAAGGAGGGACCGGGGCCAACATAGTAGATTTATGGGAAGGTGAGTTCGGGGTTTAGAAAGAAATGATCTAATTTTAGGCTCAAAGCATTTGGATCAAAGGGAGCATTTATTTCATTTGGTTGGATCTTTCATTTAGGCAATTTATGGACTTATCAGAACAAGGGCCTATGATCACCTCCTAGCTTCTAAAGTGAATTGTCTTAGCAAGACTAACCGGGCAAGTTCTAGTTTTGTACAATAACTGTTTGACCAATCACTATTCTCACACACACTTGGCATATAGTTTCATTATCAGATTATCAGATTACCCAGTTCAAGTTTCAGCTTAAGTCATGCCATCAAGTTGATTCATTATCATGTCATACTCAGAGCCGACACATTCAACTTGTCTTAGCCTACGAATTCTAGCACACATCACAAAATTTGGATGGGTTATATTTTTCATTAGCCATCATGCTTCATTCATGCTTCATTCTTTTTCATGCTTCTATACATACAATTCTAACACATGCCGGTTCAACAAAAATTAAACAGTCTTTTGGGAAAAAGAACACAGGCAAGAAAACCCCAAGAGAGGATTTATGAGTTGGGTTACTCAGACTTCACCCCATCACTCACAATCCATTTACCCCACCCCCAACAAGAATAGATGCGATTGTCCCCAATGCATATAAGAACAGTAAAAGATAGTGGATAGGGTGAAGCAAACCTGTGGCGCATAGCGCCGAATACTCATGAACGAGCGGGTGGGTCCGGTTTCTCGGAGCCCGCTGGAACAATAGTAGGGTCACCCTCAGTAGTGCCCACATCATCCATCATGGCACCATCAGTGGTACTCACAACGTCCCTCACAATAAGTGAGACCTCTACAACTGGGGTGGAACTCGATGCCCATGCAGCACTCTTACGCACCATACGCTGGCGCAAATCTTCATCTAAAAGCGAAGCTATCCTGGCCTCCTTCTCCCGCCTACGCTATCTCTTTTGAGCTTTCTCCTCCTCAGTGCGACTAGAGCGGTGCCGTTTACCTGTGGCATGTGTAGGCTCAGGCCCCTCCTCGGCGGTCCCACTGAATAAAGCATCCATCACCGTATCATCAGCTAGTGCAGTAGGTGTGGCCTGAGGCTCAACTGTAGGGGCGGCAAAAATGGCATCAACGTGGGTCCGAAGACTGGCTAACTCAGCCTGCAAAGAGGATAGATCTATGGATGGGGCTGATCGCTCGAGGACTCTCAATTCAAAGGCATCAAGACGCTTATTTACTGTCTGGACCTTTTGGTCCATCATGCCCTCCATCTTACACACCATTCTGGCCTTGGACTCGGCTATCGACTTTTGCATCTAAGGCTGGATGTGATGCAGCAGTGTGACCATCTGAGCCTCCAATTTTTGTACTCTGGCCAACAGGACAATAGTAGCTCCTAACTGTGGTGTGGACCGGGATGAACTAGGAACCATACTAGCTGCCTGAGAAGAGGAGGCCGGGATAGTATCGGTGTGATCTGGTATACTGGGGTCACCGCACAGGGCCTGCCCCACTATGTCTGCAAGATCAGCACTTAAAAGGGGTACCTCAACCTGGGGATCTCTGCGAGGTACCGCCACATTTGCCTCATCTCGAATGAGGCCTATATCTAATGCCCCAGTATGGTGGATTAACCTGTCACAATGCCAGATCGGCACTCCAGAGTCCCTGCATAATTGAAAAATCAAACAGGGAAAGGGATAAGTAGTGGAGGTCTTGAAGGCCCTCTCGTGAATCTCTGCCAGCAGCATGCGAGCAAAGTCAATCTCCACTCCTGCTACCAATGCTGCAACCATAACTGCTCTGTCCTATGGGCGTTGATTGTCAGCTTTTGTAGGTGACACCCTGTGACGCACCAACAACTAGAAGAACTTGGCCACAAAATTTAATGTGGCCTTTCGGATACGCAACCGTGGAGTGGTGACCCATTCCGCACGCTCGCTATCTGCAACAATGTACCTAGCTAACCATAGTATCACAGCCTCTCGCTGCTCAGCATTCCTCTGGAAAGTGCCACTCCGCACGATGTCCCATCTATAATCAAACTCCGCTGTGTTTAGAGACCAAGAGTGACCCGTGGTAGGACCATAGAGAAAACGGCTGATGGTGGCAGGTGATATGTCCACCGGACAACCTCGGACCATAGTGGAAGTGAGAGGATCTTGGGCGAGAGGCTTTGACCGCTTAAAATTGAACCTCGGAGAGTAGCAGCATAGAAGGCGTAGAATTCTCGCACAATCTCCTCTCTATACATCCCTGGGTCTCGAGCCATCCAGTCACACTTGTGAAGGTTAAACAGCCGGTGGATGTCTGAAACATTGTGCACGCTCCCTGTGAGGACTCTGCGCTCCTCTGTAATAAGTCAGACCATCTTCTATTTGTCATTTATCATCTTGGCATCCCGATAAATCTGCCATTGGCCCTCTACGCACCATCTATTTAGCTCGCCGACTACTGGAGTAGGATCATCATTCCGTGGTACAGGTACGGACTCCGAGCTAGTGGCCTCATCGCCAGCTCCGGACCCTGTGGCTGATTTAGTACTGGACCCTGCATCATGGGCAGATACGGACTCTGAAGCATGGCCTGCAACATTTCTCGACTCAGAGCCCGAAGCCTAGGCAGACTCGGATCCGAACATAGACCCCTCCTCTGAACTGGAAGCATCCCCAGTTGGTGATCCGATCAGTGTGTGCTCCTCATCAGACTGGGAGACAGTGACTACGTTGGTGAGCACCTTCTAGGAGGTGCCTCTGGTGGCTCGGGGTGCCATGGGAGAAGTCCTTGTGTTGGGAGGAATGTATGTAGGATCTGTTTCTGTGTCCGTGGCCTCATCTATCAATCGGAAGCTAGGGGCAACAGATTTTGACTTGCCCTGCTTTAAGTAGGTGACAAGCTTCTTGGGTGCCATCGTACCTGTAAAAGAGATATTAGTACTAAAACTAACTAAGAACACATTAGAAAAAACTTTAGAACTAAAAGCGAGCAGTAATAAATACCCCAAAAAAAATTTAGACAGAGGCTGAAATGGTTATCCACGGAGGAGACCTACGGTCCATGGAACGTTATACGGTCAGTAGACCCCTTCCGTGGATCAGAGGGCCAATAATATTGGTCGCAGATGGAAACCACGGATGTACAGAATGGTCTGTAGATTGATCTACGGACCGTAGTCCACATCCGTAGTTTCACACTTGGTGAGATTTTCAAGTGCATCAACCCAAGAACCCAATCTACGGCCCATAGACGGAGTATCGTGGATGACATCTGTGCCAGGTTTCAGCCAATCCTTATTTGCAAGTCTATATCTTAGCCCATTTTCAACAATATCCTAGTCTAACTATGTATTTCAACATTGAAACATGCTAGTTTGTCATTTTAAGGATTTCGATTACTCATTTGAACAAGCATTTAGAAGCCTAAGTCGAAACTTACATGTAGACATATAATCACAGACAACAAGGCAACAATCACTATCTTTCGTTCCAAGCGTATTGTAACTTCCAATTTTATCATGCAATTTCATTGAACAGTTACCCAAGGTCAAGACCCAACTCCCGACTTTCTATAATCAATCTATGAACCGAAATTCAAAGTGAGTGGAAAGTCTATTACCTTACAAGCAACGAGGAGTGGGGTGATTGCCTGATGACACTAAGCTTTAGCAAGACCAATGAGTCTCCTCTTCGTTACTAACCCAACACCGAACCCTTTTTTGTGGAACATGAGGGGTGGAGGAATGATTTGTATTTGTAAATGGAAAGGAATTGAGGGGATTATGGGGGAATGGAAGGGATGATTTTATGGGGGAGTTATAGAGTGATTAAGGGGGGTGATGGGATGGTTAAACGGTTGGGGAGTGAATGGAGGGAAGTGAAAGTGATTTTAAATTAGGGGGTTTAAATGAGGGGGTCCGGGTCGGGTCAGATAGAACTAGGGTTTTGGACTCACGAGACCCCGCCTACAGTCCATGAGTAGATCTACGGTCCGTAGATTAGGACCGTCGATCACTCTTACACTTAGAAAAAATTTGAGAAGCTTACCTGGAGTCTACGGACACCATCCACAGTCCGTGGATTGAAGGACGGACCGTCGAATGGGTCGTAGACCTCTGCACCAGACCATTTTCTGCAGATTTTTCATGGTGTACCTGCATATGTAGCAACCAATGGGCTATTCTTTTTATATTTTCTAGACACAGACTCTATGCTAATTCTAGCCAACACTAAAAAAAAATTAAAGTACCTATCTAAATTGGTACAGAGATGCAATTAAGCAAAGAAAACTACTAAATTAAAAACAGAAACCTATCGTTGGCTAGATTTCACTTCTTGGGTTGCCTCCCAAACAAACGTCGTGGCACGACACAAGTTTCTTGATTACTCAGACTTCATCAAGATTGTAGGCCTCAATTACTTCTTGCACACTTTTAGCACTTCCCAAATAGATCTTAATCCTTTGCCCATTTACCATGAACCTTGTTCCTTCATTATTCTCAAGCTCCACCGCTCCATGGGGGAGAACTTTTGTGAGCAAAAATGGCCCAGTCCATTTGGACTTGAGTTTGCCTGGAAACAAGCGCAACCTAGAGTTGAATAGAAGCACAAGATCACCAACCACAAATTCACGCTTTTCAATTCTTTGATCATGATACCGCTTGATCTTCTCTTTGTACAAGGCTGAACTTTCATAAGCTTTTAGGCGGAATTAATCAAGCATGTTCAAGTCATCCATTCCTTGATTTGAAGCGGTATCCCAATCCAAATTTAGTTTCTTCATTTCCCACATCGCCTTATGCTCTAGCTCTATCGGTGCATGACAAGACTTCCTATATACAAGGCTGAACTTTCATGATACCGCTTTATCTTCTCTTTGTACAAGGCTGAACTTTCATAAGCTTTTAGGCAAAATTCATCAACCATGTTCAAGTCATTCATTCTTTGATTTGAAGCGGCACCCCAATCCAAATTTAGCTTCTTCATTTCCCACATCGCCTAATGCTCTAGCTCTATCGGTAAATGACAAGACTTCCCATATACAAGTTGGTAAGGAGACATACCTATGGGGGTCTTGTATGCAGTGCGGTAGGCCCATAGAGCCTCATCAAGCTTTCTTGACCAATCTGTTCTATTAGCATTTACAGTCTTTGCCAAAATCTGTTTAATTTCTCTGTTATACACTTCAACTTGCCCACTAGTCTGTGGATGGTAAGGAGTGGCTACATTATGGCGGAAACCATATTTCTCAAGTAGTGCTTTGAACAACTTATTACAAAAGTGAGAACCTCCATCGCTAATAATAGCCCTCGGTGTACCAAATCTGGAGAAGATATTCTTTTTCAAGAATGCGGTGACATTTTTACCCTCATTGTTGGGGAGCACAACTGCTTCCACCCACTTCGATACATAATCAACCGCAACAAGAATATACTTCATCCCATATGAACTCACAAATGGACCCATAAAATCAATGCCACATACATCAAACAACTCTATCACCAAAATAGGATTCATAGGCAACTCTTGCCTCTTTGAAATCCCACTTTCTCTTTGGCAACGATCACAGGACTTGGCGAAGTCATGAGCATTTTGGTGGATGGTAGGCCAGTAGTACCCACACTGCAAAATTTTATGTGCAGTTCGAATACCACTATGATGCCCACCAACAGGTGACTAATGGAATGCTTCAAGTACATCTCAACATCGGGCACACAGCGACGAATAATCCCATCAGCACAACTACGATACAAGTAAGACTCATCCCAAAAGAATTTCTTCACATCATGCATAAACTTTTTCCTTTGGTGAAAAGACAAATCGAGAGGCACAATATCACTTGCCAGATAATTAGCAAAGTATGCGAACCAATGAATCAAATCATGAGAAACAGCCAATACCTGCTCATCTAGAAAAACATCATTAATTTCAGCCCTATCTCCAAGCTTTAGCATAACTTCTTCCTCTAATCTGGACAAGTGATCGACAACTTGATTTTCGGTCCCCTTTCCATCTTTCACCACAAAATCAAACTCTTGCAACAACAATACCCATCTAATCAATCTGGGTTTTGCATCATGTTTCGCCATCAAATACCTCAATGCAGAATGGTCAGTATGCACTATAACCTTAGTACCAAGCAAATAGGATCGAAATTTCTCGAATGCAAAAACCACCGCAAGAAGTTCTTGTTCGGTCACAGTATAATTCTTCTGGGCCACATTTAGAGCTTTTCTAGCATAGTAAATAAGATGAAGAATCTTCTCTTGCCTTTGTCCCAATACTACACCAAGCGCCACTCCACTCATATCGCACATTACCTCAAACGGTTGTCCCCAATCCGGTGAAATAATGATAGGTGCAGTAACCAACTTCTCCTTTAACTCTCTAAATGCTCTAAGACAAGCATCATCAAAATAGAACTTACACTCCTTCTCGAGCAGTTTGCACAACAGATGTGCAATTTCTGAGAAATCTTTGATGAATCTCCCATAAAAGCCTGCATGCCCAAGAAAACTTCTAACACCTTTTATAGAAATGGGTGGCAGAAGCTTTTCTATTACTTCAACTTTAGCTCTGTCTACCTCAATACCTTTGTCTGAAATTCGATGACCCAACACTATACCTTCTTTAACCATAAAATGACACTTCTCCCAATTCAACACCAAGTTGCAGTCTTCACGCCTTTTAAGCACCTCGGCCAAATTCTCCAGACAACGATCAAAAGAATCACCTACAACTGAAAAATCATCCATGAACACTTCAATAGTGTCTTCCACCATATCCAAAAATATATACATCATACAGCACTGGAAGGTTGCTGGAGCATTGCACAACCCAAATGACATCCGTTTGAACGCAAAAGTACCATAAGGACAAGTGAAGGTGGTCTTCTCTTGATCTTCTGGAACTATAGAAATTTGATTGTAGCCTGAATACCCATCAAGAAAAAAATACCAACCCTTTCCTGCAAGTCTATCCAACATCTGGTCCATGAATGGCATAGGAAAATGGTCATTTTCTGTCCACACATTCAACTTCCGGTAATCCATGCAAACTCTCCATCCAGTAACGGGCCTCATTGGAACGAGCTCATTTCTTTCATTTAGAACCACAGTAATACCACCCTTTTTAGGCACGCACTGGACATGACACACCCAACTACTATCTGCAATGGGGTAAATAACTCCCGCATCCAGCCACTTGATGATCTCTTTTTTAACTATCTCTTGCATAGGTTGATTTAATCTTCTCTGGTGTTCGATACTGGGGTTATGATCTGGCATGAGTTGGATTTTATGAGAGCAAATGCCGGGAGGAATCCCAATAATATCCGCAATAGTCCACCCAATAGCTCGCTTGAACCTTTTTAACACAGTCACCAAACACTCTACTTGTCTCGCATTCAAATCTGCCGCAATGATGACCGGCAAAGTATTCTCTCTGCTAAAGTATACATTCCTCAAATGCGGTGGTAGAGCCTTAAGCTTCAATTTTGGTGCCTCCACAATAGATGGTCTTGCGGGTGGGGACTCGCGATTCTTCATGTCTAACTCATACTTCTTTGGTTTGGACCGGTATTCATACCTATCGAGTGCGGCTACCAACTCATCATACTCTTCAATACCATCACTATCGAAATTCATCATAACTGTTGCTAATGCCTCAACACTTAGTCGCTCTTCAATTTGCACTTCTGTCCCACTCTCCACTCTGTAAGTTATAGTAGATACTGTTTAAAGCTTACCACTCTGCTTCATGGACCTACAAATATTGAAAGTTGCTTCTTCATTGTTCAGCCTGAACTTCATCTGTCCCCTTTCCATATCAACTATCGCACGCCCTGTGGCAAGAAATGGTCTCCCAAGGATGATGGGAACCTCAAAATCAACCTCACAGTCAAGAATAACAAAATCTGCCGAAAAAATGAAAGACTCCACTTTTACTAACACATCATGGAGTACACCAATGGGCTTCTTCACAGTTCGATCAGCCATTAGTAATCGCATTACAGTGGGCTTTGGGTCCCCTAGGCCCAACTTCTTGTAAATAGATAATGCATAAGGTTGATGCTAGCACCAAGATCACACAATGTTTTAGCGAAGTGTATCAACCCTATAGTGCATGGGATCGTGAAAGCACCAGGGTCTTCCTTTTTCTGCACAAGAGATCTTGTAGCAATAGCGCTACAATGCTGCAATCTATCATCATTTTCAAAACTCACAAACCTTTTCTTTGTCACCATATCTTTCATAAACTCTGCATATCCAGGCATTTGCTCTAAAGCTTCTATCAATGGAACATTGATAGAAAGCTGCTTCAACATAGAAGTAAACCTGCGATATTTACCATCTTCAATTTTCTTCACTAACCTCTGTGGAAAAGGTGGTAGAGGTCTAGGTATAGGGACCACTTTCTGAGATATCTCTGATTCTTGCTCTGTCGCAGTCTCAGACTCATCTCTGACCTCTACCACATCATCTTCTTTTCTAATCTCAGCATCCACCACAGACGACATAGGCGGATCTATGGTTTGCCTACCTCCTCGAGTAGTAACTGACATACAATGACCATCATTCTTTGGATTCTGGATGGTGTTGCTAGGGAGAGTGCCAGGTTGACGTGGGTTCACTGTAGTAGACAACTGAGTCATCTACTGCTCGAGATGCTTTATTTACATTGCATGGGCATCAACCTTTTGATCAATACCAGACAAGTCGTTTCTCATCTCCTTCACATTCTCATCAGTTGCATTAAACCTTCTCATCATCTTATGCATCATATCTTCAATTTGCGCCAGATTTCCTGCAGCTTCCCTAGCACCAGATTCCAGATTTTGAGGGGGAACATAAGGTCCAACCCGATCGTTTCTGTTGCCATAGTTGTTCCGATTGTAGTTGTTGTCGCGATTTAAGTTTCCATCCTGCACGTATTGACCCTCTTGATTGTAGTTTCCATAGTTCCGACCTTGGTTTCCTTTACCTTGGCGCCAATTTTTCATGTTGGATCCTTGAGCGTTAGGTTGGAAACCCCCCGTCTGATCATTCACTGCATAAGCATCCTCTTCATAGTAACACTCGTCAACTGGTGGTGGCGTTCTAGTCAAGTAATTCACAGCATTTACCTTCTCTGCACCTCCGCTGACATGCTTCAATACCAACCCCAACTTGGTCCTCATCTGAGCCATCTCCTCACGAATCTCCTCTACAGACTGATTGTTCGTAGCATGAACGGCAAATGTGTTTCTCCCAGTATCCGACCTCCTAGTGCTCCATGCTTTATTGTTGCGAGAGATCTTCTCCAATTTTTCTGCAATCTGTGCATAAGTGCACTCACCATATGTTCCTCTAGCAATAGTATCAAGCACTGCTTTATTGTTGTCATCCTGACCTCGATAGAAATATTCCTTCAGCGACTCATCATCAATACGGTGATCCAGAACACCTCTTATAAACGAAGTGAATCTGTCCCATGAACTACTCACCGACTCTCCAGGTAATGCCATAAAATTATTGACCCTATCTTTGTGATTGAGCTTCTTGGACACTGGATAATACCTTGCTAAGAACACATCTCTCAGTTGGTTCCATGTATAGATTGAGTTATAAGAAAGCTCAGTGAACCATATAGCAACATCGCCTGTCAATGATAGAGGAAACACTCACAATCCGATGACATCCATATCCAAGTCTGGTCGACCAACACAGCTCTTGCAGACCACCCTTATCTTGGCTATGTGAGCATGTGGGTCCTCCGATGGCAATCTTGAGAACAATCCCCTCGTTGTAAGCATCTGAATTAAGCTACTGGTTACCACAAATGTGTGCCCCGGAGGCAAAGGGGGTAAGAATAGAGGGCCATCAGAATCAACAATATTGACGTTGCCCCTATAGTTGTCATGGAGTTGTGGGCCTGGTGGACCATGCACCCTCATTGCATCTCTTATTTTATTTTCTGCTAGACCCCGATTTTCCCCACCATCTACTCTTGGCTGTTGTAACTCAATTGCATCCCCAAGATCTACTCCGATAGGATTAACTTGAATCCTTGATTGTTCATTCTTCGCAAAGTTTGATTCAACTCTGGATTGTACGAAGTAAGTGGTTCGCCCTGGCTCCGTGTGCTTGGCATACACTAGAGTCAGAACCTTAGAGAGACAAAAACAAAAACAAAAATTATGAAATATTTGACTAACGTTCAATAATGTAGTTAAAATAAATCTAAAAGCCAAATTTCCCCGGCACGGGCGCCAAAATTTGATATGCTCAAATTACACCTCCCTAAAGAAGCATAAGCGGTCGTTATCAAGTAAAGAACCCAACTTGTAGGTTGGGGTCGATCCCACGAGGAAAATGGTTTAGACGTTAATTTAACCAACAATTATATTCGATTAGTCAAATTACTTGCAGAAACAAGTAATAAAAAGGGGGGGGGGGGTTTTGTGAAACAAATTGTAAGAATTTAATAAGTAATCAGTAATCAAAACTCAATTTTGGTTGTTATCAAGATGAGAGAAATAACTAGGGTATACGTGTTCCTCACAAACTCATAACGTAGTAATCCTAGTAATAGTAATACTTTCCTAGTGTACTATATGCAAAGTGATAAGTTAGGTATCTCTAAATCCTTGGTCCAGCATCTAGAGAATTTCACCCCGCACCTTGGTCCGGCTACGTGTGTATAATTTACTAACCCTTACCTTTACCTCATATTAGACATCATAATCGATGTTTGGCTTAGTTATTACTTCGCACCAATCAACACTAGCCTATTAGATAGTATCACACTAAATCTATGTTGATAATTCTTTTCTTGTTGATTACCTCCTTGGTCCGGCAAGTAGCAACAA
>JAJOOE010004409.1:0-17903 GCA_036250405.1 Solanum raphanifolium | reverse complement strand
TCAGCAAGAACAATATGATCTATCCAAGAATGTTTCACATCCTTCCCAATATGAGAAATATCTAGTTTAACCACTATATGTATTAGCCTCTATCGATTCATGTGCTATATAAGTTAGAGTCATACCATTGTGATTCCCTGCTGATAATCCAAATCGTGGTAATCTAAAAGCTTAGAAATCTTCAGCATCTCCTTTTGACATTTGCATCATTTTGTGGCCATTAAATTGTTCCTACGTTTCTTCAACAAACTTTTTGCATAACCCAGGAACTTCTTGGTTATCCAATAGTCTATTTTTTTTAAAACTGAACTTGTCAAAGTCACCTTCTAGGTACAACTGTACTACACGTCAACTACGGTAGGATCTTTTCCCGTGCTAGCTAAATTTGAAGAGAACCAAAATATACAACAAATATAAATTGTTTGCAAAAATAATATACAATAAATATAATAAAAGTACTAATAATTTTTTCAATTTGCTCGAGATTATCCAAATCTTCTACAACACTAATAAGTTACTTTAATTATTCACTTCGTAGCCAATCTTGAAGACAAACTAAAATATGCACCAATTTAGGAACAATGAAATCCTAAACAAAATCAAGAAGGCGTCCTCCCATACTAGATGCAGATTCGGATGTGACACTTGAAAATGGAACAACTAATATATCACAAGTCATTTAAGCTTGAATTATAAATCAAACTTTGGGCATTTTCCACCAAAGTGGGATGTTAAAATCTTTAGTGCCATTCTCAGCTCATTCACCAAAATATTTATGTAATTCTATTCTAGCATCCACACCTCCACTGACAGCTCTATTTTGCTTTAGATCTTTCATGATTGAATCGAAAAGTCCTTTACCTAGGGTACTTACTTGACTACCAGAAATTGATTCTGATTTTCAACGAATTGGCCCATTTTCAATGTCCAATGGAAGCATCTTTGTCAATAACTCAATAAATTGTTGTATATTTTAAGGTACATATCTTTAATATCCTATTATTACAACATAAAGTCACTATATAGTCCTTCTCGACTTATCTTCTAAGTTACAAAGGAAATTACAGTTATATATACCATGAACCATGTATATCATTCTCCTTCTACTTTGTTTAATCAAAAATCAAAATACATTTCATTTTTATATAATTAAAAGAGGAGGAGGAGGAGGAGGAGGAGATCAAACTACTCCTAAAAGGATATCTAAAAATAATGAAAAAAGGCAATTCAGAACCCCAAGAAGAAGAACAAGAAGCAACTTAGAAACTCAACCTACATCTTCATATACTTAATACTCCTAAAAGGATAACCAAAAAAAATATGAAAAAAGACAATTCAGGAAGATCTAGTTAAACTTAAAACTATGCAAAAGGGATATTGGATCAAGAAAAAAACCAAGACAAACAAGAAAAATGAGCCAAGATTTTTTTTTTGGTTTTCTTTACCTCTCTGCGATCATCCATTATGTCGAAATTGAAGAGTGAGAGAATATTTATTGAATAAAATGAAAAAAAAAACTATTGAGAAAGATTAGGATCATCCATTTCCATATTTTCTAGAGAAGGATTGTTTTGCATCAGAAGTTTTTTTTTTTAATCTAACCTTGTAAAAGTCACCTTCTAGGTACAATTGTACTGCACGTCAACTACATTAGGATCTTTTCCCGTGCTAGCTGAATATGTAGAGAACAACAATATACAACAAATATAAATCATTTGTAACAACAATACACAATAAATATAACAAAAGTACTAATACTATTTTCAATTCGTTCGAGATTTTCCAGATCTTCTTAAACACGAACTTAAATAGAGTTAACTACTAAATGTAAAAGACAAAGTTATTTGAAATATGAATTACCTAAAAACAATAACAATGTAATGATAACCAAAGTAAATTTATTATCTAATACTTAAAGGTAAACATAGAAGTAAAGAATTAATGCAAAATAGTTCTTAATATTAATCACTAAAAGTAAATTTATTATGTAATACTCATAGTCAAATAGAGAAGTAAAGAATGAATGAAAAATAGTTCTTAACAACAATCACTAACAATGGAAAAATAATAATCAAACAAAGTAGGTTAACAAAGGTGGTAAAAAAACATGAACTGCCATCAAAATTAACCAAAACTAACAATAATAACAAATCATTATTTAATGAACAAAAAGTTTGCCTGAAAAAGTTCACCATCACTGGAGAACAACCAAAAATACAACAACCATCTAAACTAAAATTATCAACACTAAAAAAAATGTAATAATACTTAATCAAACTTAACAAAAAAGAATATAACTTGTTGAGTTTTAACTTTTCTATCTAGATCTAAAGAATAGATTAAAGCTATACTAAAATAACAACAACCTCACTAAAATTAAACAACACTGCCAAAGATGTTGGCAAAAGAGATGAATGACTACTCGAATAAGATGCTAACACAAAAAAACTGATATTTTCTATTGCTTTCCGAAAACAATGATACAAGTATTTAAATAGAACTTGGAAACAAACAAACCGAGAGAGAAAAAATAGGGCACTAGTTTAGCACTAACCCATTACATGCTAACTGACTAACATCAACTAATTAGGACTCCTAGAGCTAGTTAAATGGAAACATAAAAGACTCCTAAAAGTACTTCAACTAATAGCACTAAACTTTTGAATCAGTCAACTAACAAAATACATTCTCACAAATAAAAAGTAAAAGAAACACAGGGCAGATCAAATATAATTGAAACCAAAACAGATGATGCCAGAGTAGCAAATCTCACCAGAAATGGAGGTTTGATGAAGACCTGGTTCATTGTTGTTAGTTGGTGTTGACCAAAAAACCTGAAAATGAAAAAAAAAACATAAAAGGAGAGTGGGTAAGAGGGTTGTTTGTTGGTTGCGCAAGCTTGAGCTTGAGCTTGTTAGTCGCAGTTTTGAGCACCAACGAAGTGGAGCAGTGAAGTTTTTCTGGTGAGATCTGGTGGTTCGTATTGTCATTCACTGCAGTGGCAAAGTGGACAGACTAGGGTTTTGGTGGTGAGATCTGGGGGTTCATTTGTCATCCACTGGAATGGCGAAGAGAACAGAGTAGGGGTTTTGGTTGTGAGATCTGGGGGTTTGTTTGTGTTCACTGGAGTGGTGAAGACTATGGAGGGGGTTTTGGTGGTCTGATCTGGTAGTTCATTTGCTTTGCCGTTCGTTGGAGTGGCAAAGAGGATGGAATGGGGTTTTCATTTCAGGCGGTGTAATTGTAGACGAAGCTACTGTTGGTTGTTGTTTGGTGCTCCGGTTCATCAAAGGGTGGAGCTCCTCACTTATAGCAGCATGAGAAGTGAGAAAGGAGGGTAAGGCAGTGGTTTTGGGTATGGTAGGAGATTTGAGCTCATTTGGACATCGTGTTTTACGGAAACTTGGAGCTCACCTATGAGTTCTTCTATTAGTGAGAGGTTGTGGTGAGGGAGAAAGCTAGAGTATGGTTGGTGGTGGAGGCTTTCCAGTAGTTTGGTGGTGTCTTGGTTGTTGTCTTCTACAGCAGTAAGGTGCTCAAAACCTAAAAACATTCATCACTTCTTTACTTCATGATTAAGTAAAGCATTATAAAAGCAATCAAAATATGACTATTAAAATTGTGCTAAAAACAATATGATAATTAAATATTTATATATGTAATTCATTAGTTGTATTTAATGAATTATTAGAATGTGCTCAAGTAAGTATAATTAATAGCATATAAAAATATAATTTAATGAAAAATGATGGTTTAGAAAAATTAAACAATATTACATATTCTACACACTGTGAAAAAATATTAATAACTAAAATCAATCAAAATTCAAAATAAACTACTAAAAATCGTAACATTTTTTAAAATAAGGATAATTATCAATAATTGTATAAAGTTGGAGAAAATATATTTTGATTATTTAAAAAATAAAACTTAAAGTATTAACTTTAAAAATGTCTGTTCAAAATACAGTGTCAACAACAATCAATTGATTCAAATAAATAACAATCGCACAAATTTCATGAAAATGAATATTTGATGTCACATAAACTAATCCAGATATTTTCAAAGTAAGGAGAAATGGTAATTCTTTTCACGTGCACCTGATCGCTGCTCACTAGTTCACCTGCAATGATTCCAACTTTAACAAAAGAATTCTCAAAGTCATGTCTCAGGCCAATATCGCGAGAAGCATAATTTGAAATTGTTTTCTCAAATTCAACAACTCTACTTAACATTAGGTAGAGCATAAAGATTTTTGCAATTGAGTTGTTCATCATCACAACTTTCTTGAAACATTTTTAACCTTGCAGGAGACTTCCTAACATATTGCACGATATGTCTAACACATTAAATTAAAGAATAATTTTCTTTTAAATTATCCTGAACGATAAGATTCACAATGTATGCCATACACCTCACTTGAATGTCATTATCGTTCATCAAATCAGTTTCCATCTTAGTCAATTGCTTAGGAAATTCTTTTACAATCACAACGATTGAGCTGACATTATCAACTGTGACAGTGAAGATTTGATTTATCCTTCACTTACGTAAGCACCTAACAAATTAAATATTTTCTTATGCATATTTCATTCACTGTCAATCCAATGGGCAGTGATACACATGTAATTAATTCGTTGTACAGAAGTCCAAGTGTCGGTGAGGATATAGATTATTTGTTTTGTTTCAATAAAATACTTCCTTAATTTTGTTTTTCTTCGTTAAAAACACTAAAATAAACTACATGAAAGGATCCAAAAATGAGGTTGCACCACTTTCATAAACTCTTAAACCTTCTTTCTCAACAAAGCTAAAAGGAAGCCCATCAACTATTATCATATGATATAAAAATTCTCGTCACTCTTCTTGCATACTAAAATAGATTCAACACTCAGAAAACACATGCCCTGCACAATCGACCAAAAAAGGGACTAAAATGAAATAATTAGACTAAGATAACATATGTAGTACACTACACTCACATACCTAAATTGCATACACATTATTATTCAAATGGAGAAACAAAAAAACTAAGTAAAAAAAGGAGAAAAAGTCAAAAAGAAACACATTAAGAAGGACGGTAAATAGATAAACGAAAAGAGAGATGGAGACGTTATTCAGTACCTACCAACGAGAGAGAAGGATTAATAAAATAAACTTGAGATCTGAGAAGCAACTAAGCAGTAATCAGCAAGAAGAGTCAAAGAGACGAAGATACCTACATGTGGCTTTACAGTTTACACCTTCACCTCTTTTAAACTTTAGTGATTTTTTTAGTTTATTGACTTGCTCACTAGTTTGTAAGGAAAAATATATAATTACATAAAAGTAAATAGGTTTTCCTGGCTTTATGGCTTTAACCTTTAGGAGTTAGGACTAATAAAGGAAAAATATATATAATTACTCTTATAAATCAGGGCAAAATATTAGATGAGGTTAATATACCTAATAAATGTAAATATGGTAATTCTTAACTAGTTAACGATTTATCCAATAAGGAAATTGAATAATCCGCCTCATACCTATAAGCAGTTAATTATAAAACTTTAATACGTTCCCAAACCGTTTATTCAATAATCCAATACCAATAGGTCAATAAGTCAATTTTGGGTTGGCTTATCAATTACGGTTCAATTTTGAACACCCCTACTTATTGATATTCCTTGCTTGATATGATAATTTCCATCTTTTTCATCTCTTGTCAAAAGTTTTGAGCCATAATTGACAGTATTGTCATATAAAATATTTCATGAGCTCTCCCGTCATGCTACCATGATTCTACCTACTGAGGAGGGGAGGGTTCAATGCATTATTCATGGATTGAGACTACAATTGCGAGTTGAGACTCAGTCTATGGTCTCAGCGCGTCATTCCTTTCTATATGTTGTTGATCATGCCTGCACTATTGAGCAACTTTATCGTGAGGCGCAATATAGTAGCGACAAGATGGCTAGACGTAAGGGTAACTATAATAGGTCTAGTTCTAAGGAGAAGGACTCCTATGATAGGCCCAAGAAACGGTTTCAGCAAGGTCATCCCAATCGTCATATTCAGGCCTCATTAGACAGTTTAGAGGGTGATCGGTATAGTTAGACTGAGGTTAGATCTAGTCAGAGTCGTGGGTCCCAAACTAGTATTTCAACCCGTGGTGGTCGTTCTTCTGGGATCAGATCATCTTCTCATTGTTTTAAAGGTGGAGAGTTTGATCATTGGTCCAAATATTTTGCCATGCATAGGAGGATTGCTCCAGCTCTACCAGCTCCACTAGCAGCATCTTCAGCTAGGGCTCGAGGTCAAAGTCAGGACCATCACGGTGGACAGCAGGATATTCGGGGTGGTTCCTGGGGAGGTATGTTAGGTGGTAGGACTGATTTCCAGGGCAGAGGTGGACATGGATATTTCTATGTAGCTCTAGTGAGGGTGGAGATTGAGGCATCAGATGATGTGATCACAAGTATGATTCTTTTGTGCCATCAACCCGCCTCAGTTTTATTTGTTGTAGGCTCTACATATTATTATGTGTCTGTGTATTATGCTTCTCATACGGGTATGAGTTCTAAGCCTATGGCAGCACCGTTGCATGTGTCGACCCCCGTGATTGAGCCTTGAATAGTGGATCAGTTGTTTCTATCATGCTTATGTACTATCCAGGGGTGTGACACCCAGGCTAAAGTTATATTGTTAGGTATGCTTGATTTTGATGTGATTCTTTGCATGAACTAGTTAGCCCTCTACCATGTAGTTTTAGATTACTTCTCTAAGACCTTTACATTAGACATGCTTAATTTTCCCCCCGATGGTATGGCAGGGATCTATTAGCTACACACCGATAAAGTTATCTCTTTCATTCAGTTCGCGATGGAAAATCAAGTCGGAGTGTCGCCAAACGGTTCCGCGATGCAGTATTAGATTGCCCAAAGTTACAGAACTTGAGGATGCTGAAGGCCAAAGCAAAAAGGCGATGGAACTAACCAAAGGGTAGATACCGAGTGGATGGACGATCCCGACTTACTTCACCGAATGGCCCTTCGCACCATATTTTTGGCGACTATAAATACATTTTCAAATATTATGTTTAGTATCAAATTTTATTCTGAACACTCATTAGAGTGATTTTTGAGTTTTGAACTGAGAGTTTGGAGACAAACTTTTCCTTAACTTTGAAGAATTGAAGTTTTCCATTTTTGAGAAATTGGAAGTGGGTATTTGAGATTCTTCAACTTGGACCTTTGTAAAGACGAAATTAATCTTACCCAGTTGATGAAAACACAATTTGGTAACGATTTCTATCTTTTTATGATGTCTAGCTAAACCCCAATTCTTGGGGTGTGATTATGTGATTATGGATTGATTTAGTTGATGGGTATTGCTAATTGTTAGTGTAAATGTTGTTTAGAAGTGATTTCAATCAGTAATTGTGGTTTAATTTAAAGGGTTGTAATTGCAAATGCAATTCTACCTTTGTGTTTTTAGCTTGCTCGAGAGAGGGGTTTTAAAACCAAGATTACTGAATTGATGGTTTGTGGGTATTGGATTGTCATGGGTTCATCTCGAGAGAGTGAATCCTAAACCTTTTTCCACACATTCAGCTCGAGAGAGTGAATGGACTAAAGCGTAGGTTGTTCTTAATTGATTACTTGTTGGTGTTCAAGAGAAACCAACTTGATTCGGGTAAATTGTTCGAGAGAAAGTTTATCCCCACTAAAGTCTAGCTTATTCATTGATTTACAGCTATTTACTAATAGTCGTAATTACACATTCGTCTACTTTAGCTTATAATCCAATCACATCCCAAGAACCCGTCTCAATATTGTTACTTTCATGTTATTTGTTGTTATTGTAGCTTATAGTTAAAACCCAAACCCCCTTTGCTATTTGACATTTGTGTCACCCCTAATTTGAATTATGTTTTTATTCGATAATGTCTATTCCTATGATTGACTTGAATAGATTCGTGATTTCCTATTGATTCTCAAACACGTACCATTCCCTGTGGGATTCGACCCCAACTCATTTAGTTGGGTTATATTACTGACTAACGATCATTCACACTTAGAATTGGATGAAGTGTCCTGATACGTGAAAGCAAAATGGCGTCGCTGCCGGGGAGTGGTGTTGGTTGAGAATTTTTAGTTAAGTTGAAATTTGTTCTTGTTAGTTATAGTTTAATCTACTTACTTTTAGTTTTGGTTTGGTTGTTTGTGTTTTGAAGCAAGAAGTATGAGTGTAAATGGAAGAAATGGTAGCCAAGTAGGCCACCAAGATGACATCGGAAACCTCAATGATGTCAATGAGCCTAATGCTAATGACCCCCATCTAATGGGTGGAATTGGTGCCATTCGCTTGCCTCCTCAAGAAGGGAATATTACGTTCCATATTACAAGTACCATGTTGCAGCTCTTACAATTGAAGGGGTTGTTTGGTGGTTTGGCTCATGAGAATCCCCATGAGCACATTAGAAATTGTGTTGATGTTTGCGGGCCGTTCTCTTTCAAGAACATATCCCAAGAGTCGGTCCAGTTGAGGTTGTCCCATTTTCTTTAATGGGAGAAGGATGTAAGTGGCTGACTGAATTGCCACGAGAATCAATCACTTCGTGGGAAGAACTTGTTACCGTATTTCAAATGCGATTTTTCCTCTTTGGAAGATGATGACTCTTCGAGATAGCATCCAAAGCTTCAAACGTTTGGAGGGTGAGCCAATTCATGAGACTTGGCTACGATTCAAGAAGTTGGTGCTGCAATGCCCAACTCATGGTTTGCCTAACAATGTTTTGCTGCAATATTTTTACCGAAGTCTTGATTCGGTGAACAAGAGTGTAGCTGACCAACTTTCTCCGGGAGGTTTGATGCAACAACCTTATGTTATAGTAGCCCAACTTTTGGATGGTATGACCACAATTAATCGGGCTTGGTACACCCATGAGGATCAGGTCTCCCCTCTAACGTTTAAATTAACCAAGGAGCAACTTAAGAAAGACCATGAGAGGGACCAGAACATGGCCAAGATCATGACACAACTTGACACTTTGATTAAAAATGTCATGGGTTTTGGTGCTCGGAGTGTCAATGTCGTGGGTGTTGGTGTGTGAATCCCGAAGAAGCCAAGTTCAAGGCTTTGTACAACGAAGAGGTGAATTTCTTGGCCAACCAAGGTGGTGGTTATCATTCAAACTACCCAAGTCAAGGTGGTAACCAATGTTGGAACAAATATGAAGGTTGGAAGGATCGTGATCAAGAATGGAGGGATCGGAATCCCAATTGGAAGGATAGGGAGAAGGATAGGTATGTGCCTCCCCACGAGCGCCAAAACACAAAGGAATCTGAGGTCGATCGGTCTAGGGATATGTTTTCTCGTATCCTCAACAAAGTTGAGGGGTCGGCCAAGACTTTAAAAGAGATGAAGGAAGATGTGTCGACACTTAGCCAGACGGTTACCTCTCATTCTGTCTCGATCAAACAGTTGGAGACCCAAATGAGTAATATCTCGTCTCATCTAAACCCGAGACAGCAAGAAGGGTTTCCTAGTGATACTATGTCCACTCCTAAAAATGAGGTTTGAGTGTGGATTTGCATCGTGCCACGACGCTAACTAAGATGTTCCTTGGGAGGCAACCCTAGTTTTATTTGCTTTCTTTTCAAGTTGAAATAATGGTGTGTTGATTTTGCAGGTTAAAGTGTGGAAATAGTTTGAAAAAGTGGAGATTGGTGAGCAAAAGTCAAGTCGGCGACTTGCCAAAGAGGTCGGTGAGCCCGACATAGATAGTTGTTGGACTGAAGACAATTTTAAATTGGAGTCTGTAAAACTCGGCGAACCCAGGAGATGATTGGTGATTCGCTGACTAGGTCGGCGATCGTGACTTTGTCCGTCGTTTGGACCCCCACAATAACTGAAGGTCCTATAAAACTCGGCGAGGTAAGTGCCCACTCGGCGCGTTGCCGAGTGGGTCGGCGAGCAATAATAATGTCGGTGAATGGGTGAGAACTGGACGGTTTTTAAAAGCCAAAGGTTTGAACTTTCAAACTCTTTCACTTTCCCTCACTTTTGAACTTCCCAAACTCACACTCCCACTTTAGTATTCAATACTTTGCATCTTTATTGCATTTTAGTCGTCGGATTTGTGTTCGGAATTGGATTACTTTGCCGCCTAGCGTTACAAAGTATTTATTCAGCATCTAAGGTTGGTTTTCCGAACCCCAAGTTTATTTTTAGAAATTTGTACTCATTTGTTATTGGTTTTGTCTTAGTGAAATGTGTTGGGGCTCTCTGATAGTGTTTGTATGCTAGAATGTCTGTTTTAATTCAAATATTTTGCTTGTATTGCCTTTATTGTTGAATTCCCGAGTTTTTTGTGCCTTAAAATTGATTAAAATTGTGGGGTTGTTCTTGCATGTTGTTGGGTCTAGGCGTGTGAAGTCTAATTAATCTGCATTTGTGCCAAATGACGTATTTTGCCCGATGATGGAGCGGTTGACCTTATTGCTAAGGTAAAAAGTTGTCAAATGGCCAAATTTGGCCAAACTGAGAGAACTCTGATTATCCCTGGGGAATGGGTGTAATGGGTCTTAGATTAATTAGAGGAGCGCATGTTTTGATTTTGTTTTCGGGGGCTGCGGGCTTGAATTTGGGAAGTTGGGTTGAAAGTAGGCATGTTAGGTCATTTGGCGAGCTGGGTCGAACTCGCCAAAACACTCAACGATTCGCCGAACGTCCCTTTATCGCCTTTAATTTCATGCTTAATTGTGAGTTGGATTCTGTAAATTTCGGCGAGAAGCCTGAGTTCCCCAAATGCACTCGGCAACACGCCGAAGGTCTTCCTTGATCGCCCTTTGTCTGCGCCCTTAATCCTTAAATGCATTGTAACTTTCGGCAGGTTGATCTTTGCTCGCCGAATGCTGTCAGTGATTCGCCAAAAAGGCCTTTTCCATTGCCGACATGCCATTTTTCTGAGGAATTTTTGAGCCAATCCTTTCGGCGAGCCTGATCTTACTCGCCAAAGAGATTCGGCAACTCGCTGACCGGTTCGGTGAGTCTGTCTGCAACTGTTTTCTTTTGTACTTTTGCTTTAATCGTTTATAAATTTTTGTGATGTTTTGCACACATGGCTAGATCAAATGTTGCTGGTAGGGAGGGACATGCCGCCTTGCAAGAGGCCTAAAGGGATAAAAATCAATGAGGATGTAGCTATATCCAGGGTCAAGGCCACCAAACCTCCCACAACTGGTGGGAAAAGAAAGGACAAAGGGAAGGCACCTGCGTCACCGAAGGCCAGCTCCGACAGTGACGGTATCTATGCCACTCACCTTACCATTTCTAAGAGTGAGGGTGAGCACCGGGATCATCAGGCTGCAACTTCTGGGCCTGAGGAGGATGAGTCACTAGCAGCCTAGAGAGCAGAGTTGCACTCCAAGAGGATGAATTATTCATCTAGGATCAGGACTCCCCAGGCCACCACTACCAGTTCTCCTACTCCAGCACATGTCGTGGTCCTAGCACAACCGGTACAGGGTCCTCCCCCTCGGTCTATGAACAGACTGAAAACTGAGGACAATCATAAAAGAGAAGAGGTTGTCAATTGATGGGGTGATAGACAGGTACCCAAAGATCATGAGCTGCCTCAGATCGCACAAAATCCATATCTTCACCAAGCCCGTGGCCTTATATTCCGATTTGGGTTTGAGAATTCTACAGTGTTTACAGTGCTTTGACACGACAAGGGAAGAAGCCAACAATCAAATTCAAGCTGGTTAACTATGTGATTGTCAGGGGTAGAAAGGTAAAGTGTGATAGTGATGCCATCAATGTCGTCCTGGAGTGCTCTAATGATATTGACGATGACGGTCAGCACATGATCAGGAAAAAAATGTTGGAGAACATGAAAAGATGGTTAGCCCCACTGATAACAAATGGTACTCCCAAGTGGCTTGAGGTTGGAACAGCCATTGAAAAGAAGGACCTCAATGTAGTAGCGATGTATTGGTTCGGGTTCATCACCAGTACCATTATGACATCCAAAATGAGTCGATCATTCGCCACGCCAAAGCAGTCTGTCTTGGTTGCATCATTGATGGGACGAGGCTGAATCTGGGGATGATTATTGCATAGGAGATGCTGATGAGGGTCAAGCAGCGACAGACCTCCCTTCCATTTCCGGTGTTGATCACCAAGCTATGCAAACGGGCTCGGGTGCAGATGAGAAGAAGAATGTGGAAGTGATTCCCGCATCTTCTACCGACATTCGAAGGATCGAGGCGGAGTACTTGAAAGATGAGGTAGAGAAGACGAAGGCAACCCTGGTGGTGGATACAGATGCATTACCTGCAGAGGCTCATGTGCCTACTCCGGCCCCTGGGCCTTTAGGTACTTCTAGTAATGTTCCTTCTGATACTCCTAGTGCTTCTACTACTCCATTGCCCCCTAGAACTAGATCTGTTGTTGCTACTATTTCTCGGCCCCCACTCACTCAAGTTACATTACTTTGGATGGGGTAGCTAGCCCATTCTGTCGATCATCGTGCTGCCAGACTTGAGGCCTCCATTTTGGGCATGATTTAGATAGCCCTTGCTGATTCTGTGACACCATTGAGTGCTACCATTGATGCCCTTGCAGCTAGGATAGCGGTGTGTGAGCGTGGCCAAGGGGCCCCCGAGAAGGTGATGGCTCTAAAGGCCGCTATTGCTGCGCTAAGGAGAGATGTGGACCAGCTGAAGTCCACAGACATGTCCATCATCTTCGAGACAGTGGAGATCCTATATGTGCCAGTTGAGCTAGACATGCCTCCGGCTACCACCGAAAATGATATTTGAGTTGAAGAGGCAACTGATTTCGAGTCTAAGGCAGAGATGGATGAGGAGATGTTTGGGGTTGCTGATGAGGCTTCTTACAAGGGCCTTACGGAGACTAAGGAGGCCATGGTAGATGCGGCTATGCAGGCTTCTTTGGCAGATACACCCTTGGTTGACCGTAGTGGAGCTCGTGATACTGTGGAGGTGACTTCGGGCATTGATTCCCAAATTCAGAGTGATGCATTGGGCACTGATCCCCCAACAGATGGAGCGACTATGTAGACAGTATTACTCTTTACCTCCCTCTCTGTCTTGTCTTTTCATTGACTTTTGGATATTTTGCTTGCATTTGAGGACAAATAGCTTTTATTATGTGGTGGGGTGAGGCCCGTCTTTCGTGATTATTATTTTGTTTGTACATTGGGTTTTGTGGTATATATTGTGTTTAGAATTGTATTTTATGGATGTTTGAGCTTGTGGCTCCTCGTTTTAATTGTAAATGATTTTTGGACCCTTCTGAAAAATTTGTGCCACCTCTTGTTTGTGTTTGAATGTGGTTGTTCTCTTGCAAATTTGAGTATCGGTCTTGATCAATTCCGATGACTTGAATAGTGCTTATAATCGAACAAAAATGAATGTGCGACTACAATAAGGCCAAATGAAGTTGCATAGGCAATATGTGAACTTCTTACATCTCGTTGTGACCAGCCAATTATCAAATTGAGTCTCTTGTGATGAACATTGCACACTAGCAAAAGTGTGAAGTCTTGTTTGACATTGGTGTCAATGCCTTGTGTGATGAGCTTATCGTGAACCCTGTGTGATGACACCTAGAATTTGCCCCGTTGGTCCGGTTGACTAAGTGACGCAATCTTTTGAAATAATCTTAGGTAACTTTGAAGAGTGAAACAATTCGATATTATACCTCTTCTGTGGCCAACCTTGTGAGTATGTGATACTTGCTTGAACACCCTTTGAACCTTAACCCTTTCCTTTGAAGAAACTTGATGAAATTGTGACCTTTCTTTATCAATTACCCATAATCCTCATGATTTGTGGTTTGCTTGAATAACCAATTTAGGCCAAAAGCCTAAGTTGGGGTGTGGTGGAAAGAGAAGGTAAATTAAGAAATGCAAAGAAGTCCCCTTTGACCAATGATTTTGAGGAAGATGGAACTCCTCCATACAAAAAAAAAAGAAGAGAAAAAGAAATGGAAAAGAAAAAGAATGAAAAAGTTGTTAAATAAAGTTGCAAAAAGATAATGGGGTGTCCGGTATTCCATGGAAAGTGAAAAATGGGGTAACCTATGAGCATAAATGAGAATGATGAGAAGAAGGAAAGGAAGTTTTGTTCACACCACATTTCATGAGGATAGAAGCCACTGAGCCTAAATGACCATACATTTACACTCAGCCTCGTTACAAGCATTGAAAATACTTTTTTGATCTTGAGTGAGCTGAAACAAAGGTTGATTGGGAAATAAGGGCAAACATATGGGTGAAATCATGCATTATGTTCATCTTTGTGAGTGTGAGTGTTGCATTTGATTACGGATCTATAAATTGTTGAACCATTGTGTGTGAATATGGAATTATTCTTTGTGTGAGGGTATTTGAGTACCTTTGTTGAGCTTGAACTTGCATTTGAAGCAAGTATTGTGAGCTTGAGAATCTTTGGTAATGGTGAGTCACAACTTGAATCTTTGAATGCACAATTGATCCTTGCATGAATAAATTGAGTCTTTTTGTGTGCATTCATGATTGAGTCTTGTGTAGTACTATTTAAGACATCCTTTCTGAACTACTGAATTTGATTTTTACTTAATGACAAGCAAAAGTTTAAGTTGGGGGTGTTGATGAGTACACGATTTGGACTCATTTAGGGCTTTATTTGGATAGATCTAGTGTCCTCAAATGCTTGTTTTGTGACAATAAGTGATGTAAAATCCTTGATTTCTAGGTATTTGGATTGAGGAACAAAGCATAGACACTAGTGAGCAAAAAGAACAAGGCAGCTGAAAGAACAAAGAACAGAAAGCATGTTGATCGCCTAATCCATTGGGCGAGTCGCCGAATGGCTATTATCTCGCCTAAAGTTCCAGTGTGCCAAGCCCTGAAGGAGAAAATCAAGTCGGCGATGGAAAATCAAGTCGAAGTGTCGCCGAACGGTTCCGCGATGAAGTGTTCGATCTCCCAAAGTTACAGAACTTGAGGATGCTGAATGCCAAAGCAAAAAGGTGATGGAACTGACCAACGGGCAGATCACCAAGTGGATCGACGATCCCGACTTATTGCGCCGAATGGCCCTTCGCACCATATTTTTGGCGATTGTAAATATATTTTCAAATATTATGTTTAGTATCAAATTTTATTCTGAACACTCATTAGAATAATTTTTGAGTTTTGAACTGAGAGTTTGGAGAAAAACTTTTCCTTAATTTTGAAGAATTGAAGTTTTCCATTTTTGAGAAATTTGAAGTGGGTATTTGAGATTCTTCAACTTGGACCTTTGTAAAGACGAAATTAATCTTACCCAGTTGATGGAAACACAATTTGGTAACGATTTCTATCTTTTTATGATGTCTAGCTAAAACACCAATTCTTGGGGTGTGATTATGTGATTATGGATTGATTTAGCTTATGGGTATTGCTAATTGTTAGTGTAAATGTTGTTTAGAAGTGATTTCAATCAGTAATTGTGGTTTAATTTAAAGGGTTGTAGTTGCAAATGCAATTCTACCTTCGTGCTTTTGGCTTGCTCGAGAGAGAGGTTCTTAAAACCAAGATTACTGAATTGATGGTTTGTGGGTATTGGATTGTCATGGGTTCAGCTCGAGAGAGTGAATCCTAAACCTTTTTCCACACATTCAGCTCGAGAGAGTGAATGGACTAAAGTGTAGGTTGTTCTTAATTGATTACTTATTGGTGTTTGAGAGAAACCAACTTGATTCGGGGTAAATTGTTCGAGGGAAAGTTTATCCCCACTAAAGTCTAGCTTATTCACTGATTTACAGCTATTACTAATAGTTGCAATTACCCATTCGTCTATTTTAGCCTATAATACCCGTCTCAATATTGTTACTTTCGCGTTATTTGTTGTTGTTGTAGCTGATAGTTAAAACCAAAACCCCATTTATTATATGATATTCGTGTCATCCCTAATTTGAATTATGTTTTTATTTGATAATTTATATTCCTATGATTGACTTTAAAGTATCTGTGCTTTCATATTGATTCTCAAACAGGTACCACTCCCTATGGGATTTGACCCCAACTCATTTATTTGGGTTATATTACTGACTAATGATCGTTGACACGTAGAATTGGATGAAGTGTCCTGATACGTGAAACCATGTTTTAGAGTTTGAAAGTCACTAGGACCAGTTCTTGCCTTAGGCGGACTTTGTGTATAACAACAACTACAATTATAGCATTCAGATAACCCGTTTGAGGCCATATATGGTAGGTTTTGTCGCTCTTTGGTTGGCTGGTTTAGGTGTACAGAGCCTAGCCCTTGTGGTACATACTTGATTTAGGAGGCTTTGGAGAAGGTGAGAGTGATTCAAGATAGACTTCGGGCAACTCAGATTAGGCATAAGATTTATACGGATCATAGGTGGCTAGATACCTTTGAGGTTTTCAGTTGATGATAGATTTTTCTTCCATGTATCACCCATGAAGGGCGTGATGAGATTGTGGAGGTAGGGCAAGCTTATCCTAGGTATATTGGGACTTTTGAGATCTTTAGGTCAGCTGTAGAGGTTGCTTATGAGTTAGCTTTGTCTCTGATGTTCTCATATATCCACTAGTCTTTCATGTTTCGATGTTGCGCTGGTATGTTCCTGATGAGGCTCATGTGCTTCAGTATGATGTAGTGGAGTTAGATGACTGCTTGATCTTCATGGAGGCGCCAGTTGCCATTCTAGCCAGAGATGTGCGGCGATTGAATTCGAGAGACATTCATGTAGATAAGGTATATTGAAGGCATCTTCTAGATAAGGAGGCAATTTGGGAGACCAATCATGATATGTGGGACCAATTTCCTAGGTTGTTCGAGCCTTCAGATATTCTTGACTCTTACTTTCACGGACAAAAGTATTTTTTAGTAGTGGATGTTGTAATGACTTGCAGGTCATTTTTGTGTTTATTCCTCATGCTCGTTGTGTGAAGCTTTCGTGTAGTGAGTTTTAGTAACAAACAGTTTGGTACCTGGTCATTCGTTTAGTTTTTATGCGAGTTTTAGTGTTTTGGAATTTTGAACCTTGAACAGTCATTTTTATTAGGAGTTCAGGAAGATGACCTCAGAATCAAATTCTGACGATTTCTTAGCTCTAGAAGGGTCATTTTAGAATAGTAGCATAGTCAACACTACTCCCGAGGCTTTCAGTGCGAGTCTGTGCAATTAGGCATTTTTACATTCAAGTTGAGGGCTAAGTTTGACTTTAGTCAATATTTTGTATGAATGAGTTTGGATGAGAATTTTGTTAGTGTGATTAGCTCCGGGATGTTGAGTTTGGTCTAAAATGACCCTTCGTTTAGGTGTTGAGGCTTTCAGGCTGATTCTTAGTCCCCTCGTGGATGTTGACGAAGTGGAAAAATGAGTGTCTGCAAGAAGTTTTGCTAAACGGCCAAACTTTGCTTAAGTGCAGTGGAGTTTTGCAAGATCGTAACCTCTTGTGGAAAAACTCTCTACATGAGTAGAGGTCCACTGATATGGGACACTCGCCAAAGCGACGAGCCCTCCACTGGAGATGCTCCACCAAAATGACCCAGGCTTCAACAAGGAGGTTCCTAAGTGCACCAATGACTTTAGTATTAAAATCCCAAGTTTCAATTAGATCTTCAGAAATAGTTTGGGGTCCCACCAACATAAACAAAAAATGCTTCCCAACCAAAAACAACATTTCAAACTTTATGGACTTTCGAAACTTTAAATGGAGGTCGTCTCAACAAAAAGTGGGTCCAACACCTAAACTGTATTTTATCCATAAGCCTTAAGGTTGCTCAAAATGAGTTTAGAACCCTCGGGAACCAGACCAAATATCATTCTAGACCAAACTCAATGTTCTTAAGCTAACAAAACAAGGAAAGTAAAAATAAGAAATGTAATTATGCAAAT
>JAJOOE010004408.1:0-13652 GCA_036250405.1 Solanum raphanifolium | reverse complement strand
AGTCAACTTCATTCAATGTGAATGGTTCAGGAGGAGCAAGCACCTCCAAACCTCCTCGACAAAACTATTCTTCAACTGGTAACAACACTTTTAGAGCCAGCTATTCTCAATCCACCACTTACAATGAGAATAAGCTTCGTGTAGTGTGTGACTATTGCAATAAACCAGACCATACAAAGGACAAATGTTATAAATTCAATGGATATTCACAAGTAAACAACCAGAGTTCCTACAACAATAATCAAAACTCAAATAACAATCATTAGAATTTTCAGAATGGCTATCGAAACAATAATCAAAATCTCAAGTTCAATAAAGGTAAATGTCTTATGACTAACGTACATAGTTTCTCACCCAATTTGATGCCAACTGTGGGTGAAGGACATACGGGTATGACTGATAAACAAAATTCTAGATTGACCAGAGAACAATATAAGCAATTTGTAAATCTACTACAACATTTTCAAGTTGATAAACATGGAGATAAGGACGGAAATATGGATCTTGTGAATGCCAATATGAACTTTGCAGGTATGATAGTATGTACTTCCTCTGTTGTTTTTGGTAAATTGTCATAGGTATTTCAAAAACCAGACAGACTCTTAGATCATAGAACTAGGAGCCTCTAACCATATGACTTTTGATATGAAAAACCTTACCAACATATGTTACCTTCCATATCCTTATTGATCACCCTACCAAATGGTTATAAGGTGAAGGTCATTCAAATTGGTAGTGCGGTACTTGCATCGAACATTATTTTACATAAAGTGTTGTATGTTCCATCTTTCAAGTATAATCTTGTATCTATTTATTGTGTTTCCAAATCCATATTGATAGTGTTGTATCTTTCACTAAAACTTCATGCATTCTACAGGCCCCTTCAGTGAAGAAGCCTTTGGAGATTGGATCTAAAGGTGGACTCTACTTTCTTTGTTCCAAATGTCTGAAGAACAACAACAATTCTAATACCAAATATGTTGCTTCTGTTGTTTCAAAAGTTCCTGCTCACATTTCAAGTCCTTGTGCACCCACTTATAAGTTTTTTCATGCTTTCTCATGTAATTGTAAAACACAATGCCATTGTACAAAATGTTGTTGCAAGAAATAAAATCCAGTCTCATATTTTTGTCTCTCATATGTTTCATGCTTTTAATGTGAATATATTGTGGCACAACGGACTAGGACATTTACCTTTCATGAAAATAAGGGAGATTGAATCTTTACCTGAAATACTTCATAACCTTTATTGATGATTACAATAAATGTACATGGACTCACTTATTAGGATGTAAAAGTATCACCCTGACAGTCATAAAAAATTTCATATCCATGATTGAAAACCAGTTTGATACCAATGTTAAGTCTATAAGAACAGACAATGGACTTGAGTTCCTAAACACAAAAACATCATAATTCCTAAAATCAAAGGGAATACTCCATGAAAAAACTTGTCCCTAAACATCACAACAAAATGGTGTGGTAGAAAGAAAACATAAATACCTATTGAAAACTGCTAGAGCTCTTCCTTTTCAATTCAAACTACCACTAAAATACTGAGGGGAATGTGTGTTATGTACCACATACATCATCAATAGACTTCCACTTCTCATATCAAGGGAAAATGTCCATATGAACTACTGTATAAATCCAAACCATTATACTCACACTTGATAACCTTTGGGTGTCTCTGCTACCCTACTATTCCAAAGTCTCAAAGAGACAAGTTTCAAGCTAGGACCACACCTCATATCTTCATAGGATACCTTTTTGGATCAAAGGGATACAAGGTCCTCGGTCCAGCCACAAAGAAAATACATATTTCCAGAGATGTGATCTTTAAAAAAATATTTTTCCTTTTGTTGTTACCTCTGATGTGTCATTTTTCCCTTCTGCTTTGCATTATGTGCCTTTCATAGATACGTTAATGTTGAAATTGAACCACAAACTGTGCAACATGTTGAATATAATGTAACTAATGCAACTGACACTCTAGCTGACACATTACTTGAGCAACTAGTTGACTCACAAGCTGTAACTCAACCAATTACCAGTCCAACATCTCTTCTTGTTTCCCATAGAAATGAGTCATCTGTAGCCTCTAACAGACCTTCCGGACCACATAAATTACCTACATACTTATATAACTATATTTTACCCAAGCCCATTACTAAACCAACAAACCAATCACATAACAAGAACATCTCACTTAATGCAACCTTTTCAAAACACCAACACATAACATCTAAACTTCTCCAACCTGAGAGTCAAGCACTTGTGAGAACATCAATAGTGATGATAAACCTTCTTCATATTGGGTAGCTGCTATGAACCCTACTTGACAACTAGCCATGACACAAGAGTTTAAGGCACTACATACAAATCACACTTGGGATCTAGTGGACTTACCAAGTGGCAAGAAGGCTATAAGATGCAAATAGGTATACAAAGTGAAACACAAATCAGATAGGATCATTGAAAGATTCAAAGCAATACTTATGGTTAAAGGTTATACCCAACAGACTGGAATTGATTACACAAAGACATTCTCACAAGTGGTTAAGATGACAACTGTGAGAGTTTTTTTAGCTACAACAGAGAATAGATGATGGAGTATATTCCAGCTTGATGTAAACAATGTATTCCTCCATGGGGAATTGCAAGAGAAAGTATACATGGAGGTCCTACAAGGGTTAGTGGTAAATAAATCATGGTTGATATGCAAGCTAATAAATCATTGTATAGTTTGAAACAAGCTAACTGGAGTGGTATGCCAAACTAGCTGAATCTTTGTACTCTCGAGGTTACACTCACTCATTGAATGCCTACTCTCTTTTCCACATTAAATCTACAGATTCCACTTTTTTTTATAGTTGTCTATGTGGATGAATGTTATCTTAACTGGAACAAACATTTCTGAGATTGAAGAACTCAAAACTTTCCTACATGATAAGTTTAGAATCAAAGATTTGGGTAAATTTTACTATTTTCTTGGGATGGAAGTGCTTTATAAAGAGGATGGCCTCATCATCTCCCAAAGAAAATTTGTTCTTGATCTGCTGAAAACTTACAACATTTTCATTTTGAGCAGTTGCACCTCACCACTGGATCTCACATTCAAGCTACATGCCAAGGAAGGGACTCCATTGTCAGATGTAAGTTAATTTTTTAACCAACACCAGAATGGACATATCTTATAGTATGCAACACATCAGTCAGTTTATGCAAGACCCCAGGGAGCCTCACCTGAGGGTAGAATTCCATCTTTTGAGATATCTCAAGCAGACCCCACCTTAGGCATATTCATGTCAAATGATCGATCATACAATGTAAAGGCTTACTGTGACTCTAATTGGGCTGCTTGCCCCGACTCTAGGAAATCAGTGAGTGGGTATACTGTGCGTCTCAGTTGGAATTCCAAGAAATAAGAGACCATATCCTTGTCTTCATCAGAGGTAGAGTACAAAGCTTTGAGAAAAGTTGAAAGTGAATTCGTTTAGCTTAGCAGATTCTTTGTGATAGTTAATCAACCCTTCACATTGCTAAGAATCCAGTGTTTCATGAGAGGACCAAACACATTGAAGTAGATTGTCAATTTGTGAGAAATTTACTACAAGCAGACCTTATTTCATTACATCACATAAGCTCAGATAATCAAGTGGCAGACATCTTGATGAAAACATTGACTGACATTAAATATTTTGTTGCATTACATAAGTTGTCAGTATTCTCCACACCTCCAACTTGAGGGGGGGGGGTATTGAGATTAATTGATTAATTATCACTAGTTAGTTAGAGTTAGTTAGTTAGTTAGCTCATTGGTCTATTCATATTGTTAGTTATTTTTGTTAGTTAGTGATAGTTGAAGGGTCCAACTCATTGCCAGCTGTGAATTAGTTAATAGCTAGATATTTTGTGTCTCTCTTGTATAAATACACACATTCATTATGAGAATGTCACGACCCGAGAGCACCCCATACTCGTAACACGGCATATTCGACCTCTCAGAGGTCTTGTACAATCCCTTAGCATGTCATAAACATTAAAGCATATGAAGATAGCGGAAAATTTAAAACTTTTCTTTACAATTGAAGACTATATAAAATAAGAGAGAGTCTATGTCACTATGTCTCAAACCATCTATAACATTAGACTTAAATCTCTTTTAATACAAACTTAGGGACACGACCCTTACATAATTCTAAAGACATAAAGTAAAGACATAAGTGAACAAGGTGGGTTCGTCCTCGAAACTATGAGGACTTCCCAAGTCTTCATTCCAAGCTCCTTAGAAACCTATCTTCCAAGTATAAGACACCACATCTCCAAACCCTACACTTTGTAGAAAATGTAGAAAAAGTAGAAAAAGGGGTTAGCACAAAAAGTACCAAGTATGGAAGCCATGCATAAAAACCATTAAAACATGCTTAAAAGGGACATTTAGTTGAAACCATGCTTTATGCACTTTTGAACATCATTCTTTAAAAGAGTTGGAGAACATAAGTCATAAACTTCTCACATATAGTTCATCAAAGCACAATATATAATAACATCACCATAAGCATAGTCTTTAAACATAGTCTCATTGCAATATTACTCATTATAAGACATAATACTCATGCATAGTCAAATATCAAGGTCACTACATCATAATAGAGTAATCACATAAGTAGCCCTAGGTTGCACTTGTGCCATGTGTAGACAAAGCCCCATAACCCTATCTACACTAAGTACTACCTTTGGATCACCATGCTCATACTTATCACACATTAGTCTTATCCATAGTTCATACACATAGTAAGGTGACATTCATAAACACTAGCTCATATCAAGGAAAGTCAATCATAAAGCTAATTCAATGGAAGCATACACTTCTCATAATACTCATAATATAATGGAACTACACCATGGCTACTTTAGAAGTCTACTTGTGCCATGTATGAGTGGCATCCCATAATACCCCTCATACTAAGTAGATAGCCTAGATGAGTCATTAGTCATAGTTCATGCAACATATTCATATCATTAGGGGCGGAGCTACAACCATCCAAGGGTGGTTAGCTGAACACCCTTCGCTGGAAAATTACATCATATAGAGAGGTCAGATTCTGGATTTAAGGGATAAATGATTAATATTGAACAACCTTGACATTAGTTCTTCCGTGGCAGAGTGGTTAAGCGTGTTCATTTCTACTCTAGGAGCGCAGGTTCGAATCCCACTAAGTGCACAACATTTTTTGTTTTGTTTTCAGAGCTCAACCTCACACACCATTATTATGTTCCTCAAGTATCTTAATTAATAATATAACAATTTAAACACAACCTCACACACCATTATTATGTTCCTCAAGTTTCTTAATTATTAATATAACAATTTTAATAATATAGAGTAACATATATGAATACATTATTTTAATTTTGAATATTTAGATATCATGTATTTCTAATTTTTATCTTGGATATAATGCACTTTCGAATGGTGAAAACAAAAAAGCCAACATTTTACATTAAACATTTGTGTTTATATATGTTAACAACTTTAAACCCAAAGCTAAAATCAATACATGCATTTTATCTTCTTCTTTTTTTAAGAATTTTTTTTTCTACTGATGTGATTTATGTTTCGTAAAGCTAGACGCATTTGGTCTATCAATATTTCACTTTGAAGATAATAATCATATATTTTTATCATATAAAATCAATGCATCAAAAAGAAAAAAAAACACGATTGTTTATATTTGATATTGACAATTGTTGAGATCGTTGATGGTAGAATCCCTAGGTTAAACAAATAACATTCAACTCCAAAAAAATAATTCTTGAACACCCTTGATGAAATTTTCTGGCTCCGCCACTGCATATCATATATCTTAGTCATATTTCATATACTTCATATCATAAGTAAACCACCCTCATAACCCCTTCTCAAGTTCACTTGTGCAATATACATATGAAGTCCCATACCCTCACATATACTAAGCAAACCCATCAAGAAGTCATAAGTGTAATTGGCATGCATAATTCATTTTAAGTGAAGTCATTCTTAACATTCTTATATGCCATACATTCATAAGTTGTCATACATAGAGGACTCGCACAAGAACTCCTCTTAAGATCCACTTGTGCAATGTATAGGTAAAGTCCCATACCCTTACCTATACTAAGTGATATCCCTTGAGAAATCCTAGTTAGAATTCATATCCCTTTTCATAGTTGTTTTCATTCATTATTTCCTTCTTACATAATTGGGAGACTTTGCCATAACTGACATAGACCGTGGGAGCTACCATGGAATCCGGTGTCTTCCTCCCACACCGAAAAGAGAGTGTTCAACTTTGCCAAGGTAGAACATTGGTACATCGTAGCATCTATGTGGATCCACTAGCTAATAATCCTATGGTGGCACATAGTTAAGGGATAAGGAGGTTGCTTCTAGAAACCCTCTTTATGCTAAATAGCATTGTAGTTTCCACCTCATGAGACCTTTCTTGTGGAAACCTTACACCTTGGTGAATGAGTCCTATCCCATATACATATCCTCTCGATGCTAAGCTCAAACTCCCCATTAAGTAATTTTTAAGTCTTTACTTAGGCATTAGTTCATAAAGAACATCTCAGGGACTCACTCCCTTGTATATCATATAGCTCAAGGTTACAAATATGAGAATAACCTTTCATCATAGATCAACATCATATGAGAATATTCTTTCATATCATAGTTATATAGTGTTCATGAGAATTGCTTCTTATTCAACATAACAACACATTCATAATCATCTCACACCTTTCATGTCCACATCATAACATGCTTGATTATAACTAGGGTTATTGGGAAGAGGAATCATAATTCAACACCATAAACAAAAAATCAAGTAAACATCTCCATCATAAGTAGATCAACAATTTAATAGAAGACTATTCATCAAATTGAAATCCTTAATTCATAACCTTCTTCAAGATTCAACTCTATTTTCTTGATATTCATTCATCATATAGGATAATATCACAATAAAATAATGAATTACATGTAAACATACTAAATTGACATCATTCAATCAACATTCAATACATGCTAGGGTTTAGAATTGAGAAAGAAGGGGGAATCACGGGTCTTGTGGGGAATTGTTAAAAAACCATAAACATTACATGAATTCATCCACAAAAATTCATATATAATCATAAATAACCATTATAGATCAATGGAATCGATTTTAGAAAGAGACCCACAAATTTGATTGAAAACCTAGAAATTGGGGAACTTTGAAAACCTAGTTGAAAGGGCTTCTTGGTGATAGCTAACCAAGAATAAAGGACTCCCATACCTTAGCCTTAGAATCCCACAAATTTCATGATGAAAAGCTTCCAGCTCCTAGCCCTAGTTTATCTCCTTCCATGTTCTTCAATGGAGGTTTGAGAGAGAAGATTTTTGGGGAGAGTTTTGGGGTCTTTAGATGGGTTAGTTAGAATGATTAGTTTAGGGTTTATTTAAGCTTATATAGGTGGTTTAATAACCTATTAAACGACCTCTAATAACCCCTAATTAATAACTAACCCAACCCCTAACTTCTATCTTAAAACTAACTACCTAAAATCTGGCAGCACTTACGTTTGGCCATCTACGGACCGTAGTTTGAACTACTGTCCGTAGTTTGGTCTCGTGGTTTGTGGTCTGACAGTGGTTCACTATTTCGGGAAAAACTTTTTACTCCAAGATCAGAATTCGGATAACTCGGTGGCGTTGGAAAGAGGACTTAGAGACCTTTAATTGTATAGGTAATGGCCCACCTAATTCGTTTTGAGCTATGAGATAAGACCATTTGAAGTTGACTCTAAACTCCTAACTTAAAACTAAATCACTAAAAACTGTTTTTAGGGGACTTGTTTTGGAGGCTTAGATTAGGGTCTTGCTAGCTTATAAAAGTGATTAATCAACTAACTAACCAACCCCCTAAGCCCTTAACTAATTAACCAACTTAACTCCCAATCACCAACTTACAACTAAAAGGTTGGAAATTGGCAGCACCTATATATGACCCTCCACCTACGGACCGTAGGTGGAGTTATGGCTCATTTTGTCCCTCCGTAGTTCCATTCAGAGACTACATTTTGGGGAGATAAACTCCCCTAAGCTAAGTCCCAAGCTACGACCAAGACTTTCGGTCCGTAGACCAGTCTACTGGCCGTAGTTTGGGTCTCGTAGGTGAAGCTGTTTTGACAGCTTTTGGGCAGATGTTGGGGTCCTCCTCAAGGGCCCCTTGGGTGGTCCTTGGGGAGTCGTACCCGAATGTTTAACACCTAAACATTACCATCTAAGTGTGAGAGTATTGTCTACAAGTTTCACCCTTAAACAACACTCAAAACTTCAACGACAAGACCCTTACAACTCACTAGTTCAAATGACTAATTTCCGGACGTTATGGTCGTTTCTTGACGTTTATGTCCTAACACCTCCAAACTAAGTTAGTTATATTAGATTAGGTCTATAAACACTGTTTTAACCATTTTTGGGATATTAACCATTATGTAAGGCTCTAGCTCACCCTATCGTTTTCCAGAGTGTTTAAAAGAATCAGTGAAGTAATTTGCCGCAATTTGTCTCTTCTTCTTTGTGTTCAAATTGATGTATTATAACTGTGAAGAACAGTTTTTTATCCTTGAGGAGTTCTCTCAACAATGTCCATTATACATTTTGTTCTTATGTAACTCTGGAAACTCCTTGCTACTTTTTACTTAATCATAAAATGTTTTATTCCTCCCGTCTCAATTTATATGATATTATTCATATTTTAAAATTCAAATAAGTTTTTGTCACTGCAAATTATTAATTTACCTTCCAAATATTTTAAATTAGTATGACTTATAGATTTGCTTCCCTCATATTAATTGTCATTGATGTCACTTTCACCTTATCGTGTATAGCTTAATTCCTAGCCATATCTCCACTACATATGAGCATCCTCATCTCCACTACATTCATTTTCTGAACATACGCATTTTTGAATGACCAACACTCTACATCTCTCATACAACAATGGTGGTCTAATCACCACTTTGTACAACTTACCTTTAAGTCTTCGTGAGGCATTCTTATCACATAGTACCCCGAAGGCGAGCCTCCATTTCACTCACCTTCTCTAATACGATATGAAATATCATCGTCAATCTCCCATATTCTTGGATTATGGACCCAAGATACTTGAAAACGTCCTTTAGGGGATTGAACTTGCATTTTAGGTACTCCATTTTAGTCCCACTTAACATGATTAGATTCTAAGGCCTTTCTCTAAACTTCTAGCCTATTGTTAAATCCACCACGTGTCTAATTAATTAAAACTATGAATATGCAAATAGTATATACCAATACACCTTCCTTTGAATATGCCATGTCAATTCATCTATCACTATGAGAAATAAGAATGGGCTAAGGGTTAATCCCTAGTGCAACCCTATCAAGATTGGGAAATGTTGTGAGTCACCTCTCACTATCCTAGCTCGAATATTGTCTCTATCATACTCCTTAATATCATAACATCTCCAAAAAGACCTCCTTATGGGCTTTATAATATGACTTTTCTAGGAAAATGAACATCATGTGTAAACACACCTCTTAAGTCTCTCTTCTTGTCCCTATACTACTCTAACAATATCCTTACACGATGGATGAATTTTGTAGTCGTTTTCTCCAATATGAATCTGAATTACTTCTTATAGATAATACATTCTTCTTTATCCTCACCTCAACCATCCTTTCCTAGACTTTCATAGTTTGACTCAATAGCTTGATAACCCTATAGTTATTGCAATTCTAAATATCTCTTTTGTTCTTGTACAACAGAACTATTATACTCCATCTCCATTCCTGTGACATTCTTACTATCCTAAATATGACATTCAACAATCCAGTCAGCCACTTCATACCTACTTGCCTATGTTGTTCAAAAAAATCATGGGGATCTCGTCTCTCTAGGTCATTTTTTCCCTCCTAATCTTTCAAATATCCTCTTAACCTCCACTCGAACTCTAGGACTCTCAAAATGTTCTAAATCCCCTGGCACGGTATTCATATCCCCTTCTTTATTTAAGAGATTATGAAATACACATGTCATCTTTATCTAATGTGTGCCCCTTCTATCAACATTTTGTCATTCTCATTTTTGATGTACTTCCCTTGGTCCTGATCACAAGACATCCTCGCTCTTACCTTAATTAGCCTATACGACTTGTTACACCCACCTATACACTTGAGCTCTTCATACAAGTGCTAAAAAATTATTGGTTTAGCCATCGTAACTGCTAGCTTTGCTTTCTTCTTTGTTTTCTTATACATATCCTTATTCCTCATCTCGTCATCTTCGTCAAAGCTTTTCACTAACATAAATTACGCAACATTATTATATTCAAATTTTCTTGAACCTCTCCATTCCACCACCAATCCTCTTTATGTGCACCTAGGTAATTTCTCGAGATCCTAACATCTCTCTAGATGCTTCTCTGATACAGTTAGGTGTCCTAACCCACATACTATATGTGTCCCCACTATCACCCCAAGCCTTTTAACCATCTCCTTCTCCCCAATATATTGAGCTTTGGCCTTAGTTAGGCCTCCCCGTCTAATCATTGGTTGGTCATTTTCCACCTCTTGTTTATCTTCCTTTTAACATCTAAATCCCTAACTACGAGCATTATATTAGGTTGTTCTATTCTCACTCGGGATAACCTTGCAATACTTACATACACTTGTCACCCATCCTTAGAATAAATTAATCTATCTAAGTCTTAGCCATCACACTATAAAAGTTCACCAAATTCTCTCCCCACTTCTGGAAGCTCGAGTTAGCTATGACTAACTCAAAACCTTTCATGAAGTATAGAAGCAAAACTTCCTTTTTATCTATATCCTCAAAGATAAAACTTTCATGTTCATCATCATATCCTCTTGAAGTTGTCCCTATATGATCATTAAAATCTACTCTTAGCAATATTTTCTCGATTTGCGGGTACCTCTCACGACCTCATCCAACTCTTTTTGTCCTCATCCAAACCCACCTATGACACATATGCACTAAGTATTTTAAAAGTTGCTCCCAAAAATAGCTTAATGGCTCTTTCTTACAGTATGAAATCTACAGAATAATCTAGTGGTACAAGTACAATCATTATACTTCTTTCTGCATTCTTTTCCTTATTACAACCATAAGTTAAATATATAATAAGGATATTTCCAGAATCTAATAACAATATGGAGCCCATAAAATACTCCACCACAAACAAACGTGCAGCATGCCCAAAAAATAAATTAAAATTCAATGTATCGCCACACTCTCTAACTCTAAATCCAAAGCATTCATAACCAAAACCAACCATGATGTTTCCAACCTTTAAATCCAACAATACATATAATATAGCCCCAAAATAGTTTAACATAATAAGAAAAACTTAAACTCATGACTTTTGAATATCGTTGATGAGTCCACAAATTGGATTCATTTAGGGGTATATTTTAATAGAAATTGTGTCCTCAAATGCTTATTTTATCTCAATATCTGATGAAAACCCTTAAGTTTCAGGTATTTGAAGATTGAAGGAGAGCATGTACACTACTTTGCAAAAAGGAACGAAAAGGCTGAAAAGAACAAAGAAAATGAAGGATTGAGGATCACCGAGTCCACTTGGCGAGTCACCAAAAGGTCTCACTTCGTCTTTTGTTCCAGTGTGTTGAGCCCTGAAGGAAAGGATCAAGTCGGCGAAAAAGGGGAGCAGTCAGCGCATCGCCAATATGTTCCGCGAGGCAGTACTATGTCGCCCAATAACCCAGAGCACGACGATGCTGAAGGATGGTGCAAGACGGCAATGAACTACATCAAGGGTCGAATCATCGAGTTGATCGTCGATTCCGACTAATGTCACCGAATGGTCCACTGCAGCACAAATTTCTTTAAAGCTATAAATACTCGTAGAGAGTTTTAGCTTAGCATGAGATTTTTAGTATCATCAGATTTGTAGTGTGAAACAATTAATATAGTTTTAGTACTTTTTATTTTTGCTCTGAGTTTAAGAGGGTTTTGAAACTTGAAGAAGAAGAGGGTTTCATCTCCAAGGATTTGGACTTGGGTCTCTTGGATTCTTCATTCTTGGCCTGTAACATGAGTTAAATCTTCATACCCATTTGAATGCAAGCTGATTTAGGTATAAATTTATATCTCTTGATGTGTGGCTAAAAACCCCCAATTCTTGGGGTGTGATTTAGCGAATATGGGTTAAGATTGTGGTTGGGTCTTGCTTGCTGATAGATTAGATGTAGTTTAACGGTGATTTAAGCTAGTAGTTGTGGTTGAATTTAACAAATTTGTTGTTGCAAATACAAGTTTATTTATGTGTTTTCGGCTTGCTCGAGAGAGAGGTCGCAAAACCTAGACTACTAGATTGATGACCTAAGGAGTGGGTCGACATGAGGTTTAGCTCGAGAGAGTAAACCCTATTCCCATATCCTAACACTCATCTCGAGAGAGTGAGTGAGGTAAGGCGTAGGTTGGTCTTCATGCGGCAAGTGGGTGTCCGAAAGGAACCCATTTGAAACAGGGTAAGTTGCTCGAGAGAGAATTTATTCCCACGTATAGCTTAGCCTAGTCACTATTACTCTACAAATTTTCTATCGAAAGCATGTACCCAATAATTTAGATTAACCCGTATTCCGCTCACATTTCAATAATCCCTTCTCATTCATAGATTTCTTTGTTATTTCTATTGTTTTAACTTACTAGTGACAAAACCCCCATTGTTAATTGACACTCTTGTGTCCCCCCCTTTAATTTGCAATGTTTTTAATCGTTAATGTCTTTAGCTACGACTAGTTACTGAATTTTATTTTTCTATTAATTCTCGAAACCACTCCCTTGGGACTCGACCCCAACCCTTGGTTGGGTTATTATATTATAGCACAATCGTACACACTTGCATCGGAAGTTGTGTCGTTGATTACACAAACATCAAAATGGCGCTGCTGCCGGGGAGTGGTGTTAGGTGAAAGTTTTTGGTTTAAGTCGAATTCTGCTTTCAATAGTCGTAGTTTACTAACCTTATTTTTAGTTTTGTTTTCCTTTGAATTTGTTGATGTAGGTAGGTACCCTAAGCATGATTGGGGGAAATGGTGACAACTCGACTGAGACGAGCCAAGAAGTTGAGAGGAACTTTGAGTTAACCGCACTGGTAACTCAACTGAACGAGTTATCCACCAAAACCAGTGCAAGAGTCAAGGGAGGTACATACCTCCTCATGAGAGGAATCAGTCTAGAGATAGGGAGAACAATCGTGTCGAGGACACATTTCAAATCATTCTCCAAAAGATCACCGAACAAGATCGAATGTTGGAAGAGATGACAGAGAGTATTGAAGTGTTAAATCAAATGGTTGGCTCTCACTCTAGATTGATCCAGCTGATCATGACACTCCTGAATTATGCGGTGCCTCCTATTCACTCAAACGAACTATTATGGTTACCTAGTAGCACTAGGGGTAACCCAACTAATGAGGAGTGAGTAAAGACTCGCGTCATGCCGCGACGTTATAAGGCGCTTCTTGGGAGGCAACCTAAGGTTCTAAATGCTTTATTTTTCTTTTAGAAATAATGGTGTGTTGATTATGCAGGTTTAAAT
>JAJOOE010004407.1:0-15419 GCA_036250405.1 Solanum raphanifolium | reverse complement strand
TGTCAATCGGGACTTAGAAAATATTTCAGTTTCCACAAGGCAGCTTCTCTGAAGTAAACGACGGACCAATAGTACGGACCGTCGATCAATCCACGGTCCGTCAATCCCCTCCGTAGCTCCATACTTAGAATCTTCAAAAATCAGGTACTGGAACCCTCGCAGTATTACTCTACGGATCAACAGTACGCTCCGTAGATCAATCTACGGACCGTCAATGGGTACCGTGGTTCCACACTTGGTCAGATTTCCCTGATTTATCCTCAACACCATGCCTGCTGATCTACGGTCATCACCTACGGTCCGTAGATCACCTCCGTGGATGCCTTGTTTCTGCATTTCTTTCAGCTGTCTCTATACTTCCGCGCCTGAACACCTTTCCTGTAAAACATGATAAAAACACATAAAAACCAATATAAAAAGGCCCTAGACACACACAACTTGTAAGTGAAATGTATTAGAAATACCGTAAACTCACGGTATATCAGGGAGCTAGGTATTCCCTAAGAGTTTATAAATGTTTTTAACATTTGAGCAAGAAAAGGGAACATCGATTCCAAGAGAGTCTTTGGGCTAAGCTTTGAGTAATTATCTCAAATCAAAGAAAGAAAGTTGTTTAAAACACTTATGAGTTAAGTATATTTTGGGAGTAGTATTGAGCACCGATATGGGGATGCAATTTCATATTAACTCAAGTCTCCATAAACCATGTAGCCATCATGGGTAGTAAAGGATCATACTTTTTAGATGACTCCTTAAGATGTTTTTAGCATAGACTAGTGGATCCACTAAGTTAAGTAAGGTCCAATATCACGGCAAGGTATAGGATGGTCTTGGGCAACGTGAGGTAAAACGTTGTATCATCAGTTAGGCTTAGAGTGGTGGTTGTCGGTTAGAGAATCTCCCACAAAAGTTATATTACTTTTATATATAAGTAAAGTTGAGTTTGGTATTGCTTTATCTTTAACGAACTAAGTTGTTTACACTGTTTTACAAGCTTTATATTTATATTGCATGTGTCTTATTGCTTTATATTGAGTTCAGTTATTCATGAGTTGTACAGAGCCAAGGTAAGTGATCCTTCTTACTCTTTTCAAGCTTAAGTTGTTGTTTAGAATTCAAACTCGCATGCTCGTACTTTCAATGTGCTGATGCCAGTTGGCCTGCATCATCTTATGATGCAGACGCAGGTAACCAGGATCAGCATCCAGTGCCTTGTTGATCCAGTTGAAAAGTTAGAGTCAGTGGTGAGTCTCTTTGCATTCCGTAGGACTCTTTTATTCTCTTTTAGTCTTTCATTATTAGGATGTTGTGGGGTCTGTCCCAATATCCATCTCAGTATTATAGAGGCTTAATAGACAGTCAGACAGTAGTTATGAGTCTCTCATCTATGTATTTGCAGATACTTTGTTTTGAGAAAGAAGTTGCCAATTTGGCTAAGATGTTATTATTTAAACTATTACATGAGTTTATTTTGTTGAGTTAAGTCTTCCGCTGAGTTAAGTAAGCCAGGCCAAGGGTTCGCTTGGGGCCAACAATGGTCTCCGAGTGTCGTCCACGTCTAGGGTGTAGACTCGGGGCATGACATACACGCATAAAAGTCCCATTTCAGCATCGCTGCCACAAATTTATATAGTACGTCGTGAATAATGTAAACACACAAGAGTACATTTAGTAATTAAATCAACACATAAACAAGTCACACAACATAACAAGACAGACCAATGTGATGCAATGAGATGATAAAAATATTGATGGGATTATGTGGTGGTAGCAAGGTCAATGCACAACATGCTGTATACACCTTCCTGAGCCTCTAGCTTCTAGACAAGGACAAATGGGGGACTTGCAGTCCATATATCAATCTCAATGTCTCCTTACCTTGCAACCTCAGCGTGGTCAAAAATATAAGTAAGGTGTGGCATTTTCATTTTCCAAAATATAATATTTTTGTACTTTCAGATATCTTCATGAACTAGGATATGTTGCATGAGGATGAATTTCACAACACAAAAAACACAAGGACATAATCAGCTCATCAAGGATTCCAAATAGTATCAAGTTCTCAAACTCAAATGGTCATGAAATATATTCTTAAAGGTTAAGGGTAGTGGAGGAAACTATGTAATACCAACCTTTTGCCATTTAGAAAGCATTTTTGTTCATTTTTAAGGTGGTTCAATAATAAACTCAAACCCCTACTAGTGCATCTCCACATCAAATAGAAAGATATGCAACACGACCCCTCTCTCGGGCAATTACTTAAATATCAAAAATTCCCATGACAACTAGATGGCACTCAAGCCTCCATACAACCTAAGCAACCAAAATTGGCATCATAAGAATTAAAACAAGAAGATCAACACCTACCAACCTCTAAAATGCATATTACATCTTATTTCACAGTTGACATCCTAAGAATTGGTTAATTACTCATCTCAGTCCAAAAGAGGGATAGCCAAACCTACCTAAAAGCTGAAACATAAATCAATCAACCCTATCGAAATACTTACTCAAGCACACAATTACCAAAACGATCCTCCACTATCAATAATGACAAAAGTTCACCAAAAGGAGTCCAATGATACCCTTATTGATAGGATTTGAAATCAGGGTAAATAGTCAAAAGATAAATTGGAAAATCGAAAGGGTAAAATAAGATATTTTTTTTAGTTGAAAATCAAGTTCTACAGGTAAATATTAGATCGCGGTTGAAAAACCCATGAAAACATGCAAGAATCGAGCATCAAATCAAGAAATCACTTATTTTTTAATTTGGGAGAAGAAACTCCAAAACCCTCATTTGAAATCTTGGTTTTTAACTATTTTGGAAGATTTCATTAGACGAAAACGATATAAAATTGATAAAGGAACTTCTCCCCTAAATGCCAAAAACTCCACCAAAGGCCACAAAAATATTACCAACCACCTTACTAGCTCACACTTGTTTGTCCGGACGCGATAGAACTTACAGAATTCCCATCTGAAACACGAAAGTCAAAAAATGATCAAAGTCAACCATATAATTGTAATTCAACTCAAAAAGGGCCAAAATCACAAAAATACTCACCTGATCACATCAATGACCATACTAAGCACATAAATACTACGGGGAAGGGGAAAATTGCCATGTCACAATTACTAGCAGATTCACAAGAGAAGGAACAGTACAAGAACAAACACAATCGAGATAAAATATGTACTATATAGTTCCCTATTTCCACATACAACAAAGTTATTGACGATATAAAAATAAAGATGTGTATAAGATAAACTTTTTGAGGACCTCATTTTCCTATCAAAGAATATCAACGTAAAATTCAAACGATTTCGGAAGAACTATAAAGTCAACAAAATTTCCCCATCTATTACTACCTTAACATATTTTATTCCCCTCCATCCTAATGCCACTTTTTACTAGGTCATATTTTTTAGCTACCTTGAGAAATAAGACTTTATATACAAGTAACTAGCATCTTGCATAGAAGTTCTATACATGCTTAGGCAAAATGAAAGCAATCTGATTCAAACACCACCGACATAGAATTCATTATAATTATTTATAATATTACCCTAATTAGTTGATTGATGTCTAAATTTAAAATACTATATTTCTCAACAATGATGTACTATGACAAGTGATACATAATTTACTTATTGATTTGATTCAACAATACTACTAATATTATGTACTTGCAATAAAAAGGGTGGTAGTTTCTCATAAATTACAAGTGTTCTAGGTCACTATTAAACCAAGTACGTACCGTTGTTTGTTTCCTTAATATAAAAAGAAGGAAAAATTTTGCATCCCAAAAACCCAAAAATTCTCCTCTTTTTCTAAAATTAAATAAAAACAACAATTTTCCCTACGAAGAAATGAGTGATCTGAAGACCAAATTCTTGGAGGCTTACAATGTACTGAAATTTGAACTTCTTAAGGATCCACATTTCAAGTTTACTGATGATGGAAAGTAAACTCAAAATTTGAATCATTACGAAGGTCGGATTTAAGCAATTTGTAAATCTCCAAGAACTTGGGCTTCAGATACCTCATTTTTTCACACAAAAGAATTGTTTTTTTTTTTGATAATTTTAGATAAAGGGGAGAATATTGAGGTTTTGGGGATGCAATGAATTTCGTCCTTTTCATATATAAGAAACAAACATCAATGTATTTAGTTTCGAATGACAAAGAGCACATGTAATTTATGAGAATCAATCTTCCTTTTGTTGCAAGTACATAATATTAGTGTTATTAATTGTTGAATCAAACCAATAAGTCAATTATGTGTAACTTGCCATAGTACTTCATTGTGGAGAAATAGATTCTTTTAAATTTAGCCATCAATCCAATAATTATGGGAATATAATAAATAGTACAACGAATTCTAGGGCTTACCTACTTTAGAAAGTAAATGACTATTCCAACTTTCTCTTATGAGATCAAGATTCTTCACAAGTGTATAAACGCTAGCGTAAAAATAATTTCAAGTGTTCTTAATTTAACATGTACATATGTAATCACTTTAAAAGTCTTAATGAAGACAAATGATCTAATTGACAGGTTTGTTTCCAAACCAATTAGTCCCCAAAAATTGAGGGGCCCAATTATTGTTTTTCAACAATAGGTTATAAACTTTTTTTTTAAATAAATAAATTAAGTACTATTTGAAGAAAGACAAACTTATCATATGTGAGGAAAGAGTTACAAGAACAAGGGGTATGTCAATTCTCCAGATTTTCTGGCTTCCCTTTCCCTCAAACAACTACTCTTTTTGTTCCCAAAATAGATATACAATCCAATTTGGCAAATCTGGAGTAATATATCTCAAGAAAATTAAATGAATTGGATATAAAATTAATTGAAAAAGAATATTAAAAAAAATCTAATACGAAAAAATTATTCACAATTTTGCACCTTATAGAGCTAGAAGAATAGATTGTTTAAAACAAGGGCTTCATTCGATTTTAACTTTCTCTACTAATGTATTTGAGTCATCCCTACTAATTGGGTGAATAAATAAGACGAGCTCAAAAAAGTATCAACATAGGAACTATTGATTCAAATAATTGACTATCAATTAATTATATATGACATGAATCAAACAATTTCTCAAAATGAAAAACTTTAACCCTATACCACAACATAAAAAAAAAAAAGAACGAACAAATATCACAGCACATGGTGGAGATTGAAAAACGAAACAAAGCAAGAAATATTTACTATCAATTTTACCATAAAGCTAGAACACGAGAGACATTAAAACAATAGCTTTACAATATTTTTTACAAAATGCAAATTCATATATATATATATATATATATATATATATATATATATATATAATTCAAATAGAAGACATTACCATTTTCAAGTATTTCAAATGCAATCCCCTGTTTGCTAAAATCTCCAAAGCTAAAATCTCTCGGATCAAATGCACGGCCAGAAATGAAAATGAAATAATTAGAAATCAAACTAGACAAGAAGTTCAGTTTAGGTTTAATCAAATGAGAAAAGGGAAAAGAAAGGTATCTCACTCTCAACATGAAAACTAGTTATGGGAGAGAAAACCAAATAGAGCACAAAAAAATATAAGAAAAAATATAATTTCATGAGTGAGAGAAAGAGAAAGCTCAACGAGTTTTATACTAGTAGGATGAGTGAGTCCTATACAATGTGGTCTATTGAGAAAAGTATTCTACGTTTGTCTAGATTTACCAAATGAGTCAAGGAAAAATGATCTTAGCCGTTATCTTGGTAGACACTGAAGACCGGCTAAAATAGGAAAAAGAGTAAAAGAATTGATTATTTTTTCTTTTTTTGTCTTCTGTTACTAACTATAAAGTCAAAGATTAGTTAATGGAAAAATATTCATAAATAGAATTGTTTTGTTCAAAGTTACTTGATCACACTTATTTGGAAAATTGAAATTTGATTCACTAACATTTTTAAGATGTAGTAGTAAAAAATTATCTATAAATGGTCATTTTATCCAAAATCACTATATCACCATTATATTTAAGAATTCAAATTGTATTTCTTCACAATATAAAAATATTTAACATAATCAAATATATGTTGAGATTTCATAAGGTTACATTATTATTAGAGAAGACACAATGACTTTCAAATGACACCAACAATAGATTATTAATTATTGTAAGATCTGCAAAGTAAATAAATGATGTTTAGATTTAAAAAATTGAGGTTTTGAATCCATGTTATTTTATATATTTGATCCTATTTTAAGAATATAGTAATATTTTTCGATAAAGAGCTTCATTTTAATCTCGTAGAGGAAGAGAGGTTGTTTCAGAAAGACCTTCGATTCAGATGCAGCAATTCTAGATATAAAGAAGACAATATATCAAGTCTCAAGGAAGCAGTGCAAAGTCTATCGAAGGAAACAACAACTACAATAAAATAGTGCAATAACCAAGACATGATACACAATATTGAATATACTAGGATAGAAAATTGAAATAATAATGATTAATATAAAAAAATAAGAACTACAACAAAACTACTAGTTCAATGTCAAATACGAACCACCCTAATGAAAGAAATACTACACTACCTGGTAACCTTCTGCCCTAAGACGTGTCCTCCACCCCCTCCAATCTAAAGTCATTTCTTTTGTAATTTGATGTTGAGCAATATCTTGTTTTATGACCATGATGCTCAAATGATAACATAATGCCTTCCTACCATCTTCTATGACTCTCTTACTATTGGCTAAAATAAAATTGAATAGATCAAACTAAATAAATCAAAAAAGTTAAATTTGAATTATACCAAATTGGATTTATTAGATTTATTTTAGTAACAATCTAAGTACTTTATAATCATGGAAAATGTGTGATTTGTTCCATGCTTTGAAACTTGTTTCCTAAATCAAAATAATAATTTAAAACACTTGTTATTTTTCCTAATCATTTATATATATTTAAAGACAAAATTGAAACTATTCTCAACCACATATTTTAAAATGTGTTGACAAATGAGATAATGTAATTTAAAAATTAGCTAATTAGGTCAAAATGAGTTAATTTTACTGTTCAGTTCTTTTTCGGTTTTAGAGAATAATTATAATGTGCCCTCTTAAAGGAATAGTACTGTTAAACAATTTTATTGTAAAGGATCTTGAATATATATAGTCGACGTTTTGGTGACATAAAATAATGAAATTTAGAAGGAAAAAATAGTACTCCCTTCCATCTCATTTTATGTAGTGCTATTTGTCTTAGCACGGTATTTAAGAATAATATGGAAATTTGTAACAACCTGTTTCCATCGTTATGAAAATGCCAATGTGGAAAGATTTTGGGCCAGAAAACTTCCGAGTAGTAACTTGGAAATTTCTTGCATAGGCCAGACTTGGACGAAATCTGAGTCAGGTGAGGTCTAGGGAAATCTGATAATGGATGAGGGACTTAATTATGATTTTTATCACATGAGTGGACAGTCAAGATGTTAAGGAGCGTGTACGGCTTTACGAAATTGAATTCGGGCGAATAGAACTCCTGAAACTAATCTTGGCGTGAAAGGGTAGTTTTAGAACGTCCCGGTTTGAAGGTATATTGTGAAATGGAACCTTGAAACTCAAATTCTGAGGTTATGTCTCCGTGCAAGCCACGGGGGAGGGATTAATCCCACCAGGACGGGGCTGCTGTAATGGGATGGGGCCCGCCGCGGCGGGTTAGTCGCGATTTAAGTCGGGGAAAAACCTCAATTTCGTTATATTCTGCAAAACTACATTCTTAAGAGCCAAGGGACGACCAAGGGTGATTCTTGACAATTTTCCATGTTTTCTCTCAATAAAGGTAAGTTAATTACTCCCCTAATCCATATTTCGATTTCTAGAACTTAGAATCTTGGGTAATTATCGGTGGGAGAGGGTTTTGGCTTGAACTTAATGGTGGGAAAATGCCCTAGTTAAACATTAGGATCATGGGTTTGGTCTTCGGTTAATAAGTTTGTTATAATCCAGGTAAATTAGACCTTGCGTAAATTAGTTGTTTATAGACCAAGAACAAGCTGAAAGACTTCGGAAAGGGAAGGCTCAAGTGTCTTAGGAGTATTCCGGCTTGGTTTCGAGGTAGGTGATGGTTTGTTTCTTGTTGTGTGATATATGTCGGATAATTACTTTGTTGTATGTGTGCATGTATGTTAATAGGTAATTGTGAATCAAATCTAATGAAACAATTATGTGTGAACAATACATTTCATGAACCTGTTACTTGATTGTATGATTATAAGTATTGTTCATTATGGATGTGATTGTGTCGCGACCCGTGCGAACACCTACTCTAACACCTAAGTAGGAGAACCCTCGATTTCCAAATAGTTAAAGACATGCAGAAGATTAAGAAAACTGGAGATAAAATAACATTCATGAGAGTTTTATAAAATAAAGAATTTTTCAACGATTCAAGTTAAGATTTGTAAAGTAATTAAAACCCCAGGGATCTAGTCTAAACAGGTACAGGATCTTCTAAGATTACAAGGTAGAAAATACAGTAACAAATGACACAACTCCCACCATAGGAAAGGAAGAGTAGAAGCTATTGGAGATTGTCTTTGTCTTCACCTATGAAACATCACTGAACCTGCAACTAGACTATGCCGAAAGGCATACCAAGAGTAGTATCAGTACAAACCACACGTACTGGTAGGCATCATCAGTCAACCCGATACCCACCGCATAATATATAGTAATCAACCAGCAGAAAACACGCAATAAGAAAGTAAACCCATCAACCTTTGTACTCATGCCTTTGCCTTTCCCATATACCTTAAAACACACTAGCACCGTTTACTCTAACCCCCTGCTCACTCTGATCTGGATCATAGCTAAACTATTCTCTCTCATAGAAGAGTCCCCGAATACAACCACTACAAATTAGGACGATCACTCATGATGCACCCATACTTCTTTCACATCACAACACAACCCTTGACTCCATAATGCATTCCATCAAGTCTCGCTAAACATATAAATATGAGTCCCCTTCCCAAGGTAGAGTCTAACTACTAATTAGATCATAAACCTACTCTACTCCTCATTATTAAAGAACGTAGACAGCCCCTCTAACCATATTCTATAATAATACATGAACCCTCGGTCTCTTCTCACCAGTCCACATACCGGTGGGCTCACTATATCTAAATCAATCCCAACAACTAGATATGATCCATTAAATTACAACATGGTAAACCCACCTATACAAGATGCATAAATCTATCACAACCCAAGGGTACCCCTAGATATGACAATGCGTATAGAACCCTGAAGGATTCCATACAATCCACTTAGCATATCATAACATAAAGTAATAGGACAATAAAGAGTAAGAAACATTTCGAAATCTTAAAAAGTTTTTCATAAAAGAAACCAGAAGTCTAGACATTTGTCCCATTATAGCCATCTATTACAATACTGAATGAAATTGGCCTAGCCATACATCACGTCCACAAAGGAAATACAATAATTGCAAACTAAAAACAATAACTCCATCCTCGGACCACAAGGACTCACCAAGCTTAGGAAGATATCAAGTCCAAGCTCTAGCCACTAGAATGGAAACCCTGTCTGTCAGAGTATGCGTTAGTACAAAAATGCACTAAGTATGATAACAATGCGTAAAAACATTAAAACATGCAAAAAGAGACATTTTATTTAAAAGCATGCAATTTACCAAGTTTAAACATCATACAAGAGATTAGAAGTTAAAAGTCATGGTCATGGACAACATAAGTCACATCATCTTTAAGATCTTTGAACTCATATACAAAGGCTTCTTGAGTAACCATAGTTCATTATTCATGTTCTTATTGTGGGAGAATTAGCCTTAACCGACATAGAGACCATGTCAGCTAAAACATGATCACCCAGTGTCTCCCACACCGAAAAAGGTTGTTTTACTTGCCTAAGGTAGAACTATGAACTTCTAGCTTAAGTGGATCCACTAGCTAATTAACCTATGGGGGAACATAGTTATGGGATAAGTAGATTGCTACTAGAAACCCGACCTCTACTAACGGGAGAGTTTCCATCTCATGAGACTCTTCTAGAAACCTGACATCTACTAACGGGAGAGTTTCCATCTCATTGTCAATATCCACTAGAAGCTAAGAATAATTCAAACAGAGTAGTTATTAAGTCTTACTTAACTCATGTCTCATGGAAGGATGTCCTTGACAACCAATCCAAACTAGTTCATTAGGATATCTCTTATTCATTGATTCAATTAGGTGAGAATAGCCTTTTCAACCTAAGAATCCTTTCTATGTGATAAAACCTTTCACATCATGGTTGTAAGTGTTTCATGAGAATAACCTTTTAACAACACAACAACACAATCAACATTGGCACTTTACTCTCAAAGCACCCTCATAGCATTTAGATAAATTTCATAAGATCATGCATAAACTCATACTTTGGCCTTCCAAGATTCAAAGCTACTTTCAATCACCAGATCTAGAATTCAAGCATTAGGTAGGGATTTCATCATAAACTTCATGTAATTCTATTACTTCATGCTTTAGATTATAAAAACTCTTCTTTCATACTCAACAACCCACATTATGAGATCGCAATTTGGAAATCATAGGGGTTTTCATGGGTTCACAGGGATAACATAATGAAAGCATTGTAATTCATCAATTCATGCATATTTAGACATAATTAAACCATTGAAATCAATAATCAAAAGAACCCATGGTGAATGAATTGGGGACCATTTGAAATAGAGGAATTTGGGGACTCGATGGGTGAAAGGAACCCATGGATGAAAGCTATCATACCTTAAGTCCAATTGCCTATCTTCAATGGAGAATTTGGATCCTTAGATTCAAACCCTAGTTGAATCTTCTTCTTCTTCAAGTGCTAAAGAGATAATATTTGAGAGGAAGTTTTGATTTTCTTTTGGGAATTTGGAAGAATGAATTAAATGGGTCTAACTTGGGTTAAAAAGGCTTATATAGGCGTTCTAAATGTAGAAAAAATGACATAGTATAAGAAGAAATGAATTAGGAAAAGACCCAATTACCCCCAAAAAAATAACTTCCAGGTGACCATTCACGAACCCCAGTCGATGGACTGTGGTCTGACTACAACGCGTCCTGGTGGACCGTTGGTCCTATTCAGAAACTTTGGAGTTGGGGGTCTCTAACCATGGAACCCTGACCACCGACCGTGGTCTGACCTAAGGTTGGTGGGTCGTGTCATGGTCCTGGACCCCTCAAGCCTTTAACAGGCAGGCCAACCACGGACCACACCAACGGTCCGTGGTCCACTCTACGGGTCATGGGTGGCCGGTGTTGTCTGGCACGCACAACTTTCTGGAAACTTGTTATTTGGTCTTTTTGCCTACGGGGTGTTACAAAATCAATTATCTTTTAAGGTACAAACAATTTCCAATATCCATGACAAGTAGACATAAAAATAATATTCACAAGTTGTTCTCTCATGGAAACGACACCCAAACTGTTAGTGTGTCGAAACGTGACACCCGATCCAATATATATGTGTCAGAACGTGACACCCAGTCCAATATATGTATCGTAACGTGACACCCAATCCAATATATGTGTTGGAACGTGACATCTGATCCAATATATGTGTTGGAACGTGACACCCGATCCAATATATGTGTCTGAACGTGACACTCGATCCAATAAATATGTCAAAAGGTGACACCCGCTCCAGTCTGCACAACCACAGTCATAGTCACATCCATAAGGAACAATACTCACTATCATACAATCAAGTAATAGGTTCATGGCATGTGATTATTCATATACATATACTCATTTTCATTAGATTTGGTTTACATTCCTCGTTCTCATAGATGCATGCATACAACAAAGCCATTAACCGGCATATATCACACAAACAGGAAATCAAACCATCACCTAACCCTAGCTCACAAGACAAGACTTTTCCTCACGATACAAATCATCTTTAAAAACTGGGGTACATGTATAATCCTCCCTTTTCAATGCCGGAAGGCCTACGCATGAATTCTACCATCAATTAGCAATATACTACGCAGCGAGCATGAATTTACTACTACTCAAGTAAATAAACTTAGCCTACCTGGGCATCCAACAGATGCACCGGATTATGGCTCTAATCCTAGTTTCTGGACCTTGAAACGGTATATTTGACCGCGAATCCACAAGCTATCATCATCTTTGCGCTAGAAATCTCTTCCTCCTTCTTTCCTAAGCCTAGAGCAGCCTTTTTAGGGTTTCTGGGGTGATCCTCGCCTCTTTTTGGTGTTCTGGGAAAACGAAGAAAATAAGAATTCTCGTCTTTAAAATTCTGCTCCCGACCTTCCCGCTCTGGCGCTTCCCATCCCGCTGGAGCACTGCCGCCCTAACGGCATCTATCCCTCTCTAGCGGGATGATGGACCTAGTTCCCCAATGTTTTTCCTTTCCTAAATAACGACAGTTTGGGCCGTTACAATAGATACCGATTTACCCCTTGTTCATCCCCGAACAACTAGCGAAGGGATAAGAACAAGCCCTTTTAGGGCCATTGTGCCAGGATTCCTCTCGTCATGGCGGGGGATCGAAAATAGTAAGAACGGTGGAAAGGGAAATGGTGTCCCCATTTCCTCCTTTTACCTTTAAAAAATTCCCAAAACTCTCTCAAATGCTTCGCTCCGAATGTCAATCTTAAGGTAATGCTCTGTCTCCTTACTCTATTTACTTAAATACTTACTTAACAACGTTTACATGACACTAAACGATTAGTTAGAATGACCTCGGGGTAGTTTTTCGAAAATGAAAAATAGGTTGCTTGATTTGCTAGAAAAATGTAGCACGGACACTTCCCTTTTGTCACAACTTTTCCACGACGTTCTGAGCATAAGTATTTCTTAGGAATATGGTTGAAACAATTCCGAAAAAGGTGGAGGAAGTTGAATAGTTTCTTGGTGTAAATCCCAGATTTGAGCATCATTTAGGGGTTTATTTGCTATAATAGTTTCATATTTAGGTACTAGGGTACTTGACATACTCTCATCTGACGAAAATTGTGTTAAAAAGAGGTTTGGGGTGAAGGGGCGCCATGATCGCGCCCTAGAGTTCAACCCAGATGAAGGCCTATCTGGCAGCCTCCATCCTGTTGTGGCGGCCTCTTTCATCTTGTTGTGGTCGGATTTGGGCCATTCTTGCGGGATTTAGCGGGGCAATGGCCCCTTGCCACTCCAATTAGAAATTTTTATTTTCCTTAGTCAGATATTGCCTAATCCCAGCCCAGCCCCCACTATCCAGTGCTCGTGTGGAGGAGGACCCCGCGGCCGTCCAGAGGAGATTGAGAGGTTCTTATTTAGAGGCTCGACTCCAGTTCCACCCTCCACTTCCCTCGAGGTTGAGATTCTCCGCCGCCAACTGCGATTTGAGAGGAAGAAGGGTCTAGAGAGGGATCGTCTGATGGGGAGGATGTGGAAGGCCATAAACGTCATTTTTTCTTGCATCGCCCCCAGGGGAGTTTCTCAGGCTCGAGCCGAAGGACTTTCGGGAGTTTCCCTGGTTGAGAGAGGCATGGACTGGTGAGACAGCCCCAGAGTACCTAGAGTCCGGTAGCGACACTTCTTATTCCCAGGGATTCTGATTTGGTTTTGCCCCTCTTGGGCATGTAATGAACACAAATTATATGTCTAGGTGGTATAACTTACTGGTCTTATTGCTGAGCACTAACTTGACTTTGGAAATAAGTCCATGCACACTTCGAGGTCTACAGGAGAACTAGGAATAAAACAGGGGAGACATGACTGAGATTATGTCTCACCCTGACCCGCTCTGGCAAGGGAATTTTGGCTCTGGCGAGAATAATCCCACCCCAGCGGCTCCTGGGGGCTTCCTCGTTTTCTAAAGTTTCCAGAGCAACAATTTCCTGGGGGTATTCGCCATTTTCTAAAGTTTTTATTGACTCCTAGGGCAATAACAAGTATCTAGGATAACCTCTCTTATCTAAGATAGTCATTGCTCACCCCGAGTCAACTCAGCGATAGACACCCGAACCCTTTCCCATAATCTTGACACAATAAACATGCACATCCCAGAATGTGTCTATTAATCACACAGTTAAAAAATCAATTGCAACACATGTCAAAGGAACCTTTCATAACCACAAATTCTTCTATTATGCAATAATGACCTCTTTCCTTACACGTTTTCTCGACTAATCCTGATTGTCCTGAAATCGTAGCTTCCTTACAGCCATAAGTCATTCTTTTTCCTTACCCTCTTTATCAATGGTAAGACAATACACAGTTAAAGTTGCACTCCCTCACGTAAGAATATAATAGCTCACATAATTTCAACAGCTGGGCAAGTATAGTACACACATCCAAATTTAGACAAACAATACTGTGCAAAAAATCACATCATAGCATCCAAACAAATATACCTTTCACACCAGTATTCATTACAGATAATATATGCACACATTCACGGTTTCAAGCTACTACTTATAGAAAAGTCCAAATTATTGATTAATTCACTCCATAGATGATCATTACTGATCATCCATGGATTTATACTACCCCTAAGGTCAAATACCAATTGGAACCTTCTCAGTTCCAATTTACCTTGCTTGTGTCCCTTAAGCCGTGACTACGGCATCCAATTCACTTTGTTGAGATACCTATTGGAATTGGACGATACCAATTAGACTCAACTCATACGACAAGTGACAACTCACACGACAAGTGACAACTCACATGAAAGGTGAGAAGAAATGGAACGACTTCCTAGAATGCTTGATAGCTTCCTGAAGATTAGATGTGGACTTCAACACACCAATCCGCATGAGTCTATTCCACATTTGCCCTTGTATTGGGAGACTGGTAAGCTAGGCTCTAATACCAATTTGTCACGACCCAATCCACCGGTCCATGCGGGCACCTACTCTAACACCTAAGTAGGAGAACCCTCTGAAACGACCCCAAAATGCCCGAAAATGTGCTTCGAAAACACCTATAATTGTAATTTCCATATATCTCAAAACCGTGCATGATTTCGGAAATTTGACTTCATATTCTTATTCGTGGGGTCAAATTGAGAAGGAGATGGGTCTAACCCGAATTTTAGAACAATCGTATCAAAATTCAAAAATCGCAAAAAATGTGATTTTCAGGGTCAAATTTAAAGGGGCATATCTCTTAGCACACAAGAAACTGGAAGGGCTGCAACCTATTAAATTAAACCTCTATGAGTTAGCTTTCCAATGCACTTGGTTTCACCTCATTCCGAGTTAGGATGAGAGAGTTATGACCATTTTCGTAAAACCTGTCGGAGCAGATTTGCGAATTCCAGTGAGCAAAGTTACTGTAGCGGCTGGAGACGTTTTTCTTTTATAAAAGAGGATATGTCCCATACTTAGTTATAATTTTTTTCTAGCTCCAA
>JAJOOE010004406.1:0-12774 GCA_036250405.1 Solanum raphanifolium | reverse complement strand
TAGGAAGTACAACAATGTCTTTCAACATAAGCAAACAACTAAACATAGAAGCTAGATTATAGGGTCTTGTCCTCGGACTTGAGGACTCACCAACTTGGGGAAGCAACTCCAAGTGTCTTGAGAAGTAAGCTTGAATCCTCAACGGCCCGAACCTAAATGTTTGAGAAAAAGGAGAAAATATGGGTTAATACAACACACGTACTAAGTATGGCTACTATCCATATAAACCATTGAAACATGCATAAAAGGACATTTTATTCAAAACATGCTTTTTGCCAAGTAAATCCAATATGCACACAATTAAGTATCATAGTCCAAACCAACATAATATCATCCCAACATGTAGACAGCCCAAGCAATACTAGTACAATACAAAGAATAGAACCCCATAACCCTATTCAAAGCCAAGTATCACATTAAGCAACCTACTTCATGCATACATTCAAAGATCATATTTCATCATAACTTACCATATTCATAATGATCATACATAACATAGCTTCAACATACATAAGTCATAATCATCAAAATCATAAGAGAACACTACTACAACCCTTAAGAAATCCCTAGTAAGAGTTCACACCTTTCATACCTTCTTTTACTCTTACATTAGGGAAATATTGCAATAACCGACATTGACCATGAGAGCTACATGGAATCCAGTGTTCTACTCCCACACCGAAAAGAGAGGGTTAACACTTGCCTAAGGTGTAACCATTCGTACATAGCTATCTAGGTGGATCCACTAAGCTAGAATCCTATGTGGGCACATAGTTAAGGGTCAAGGAGATTTCTTCTAGAAACCCTAACTTACTAAACGTGGGGGTTTCCATCTCATGAGACAACACATACCGAAGGTAATCCAGACTTGCTAAACGTGAGGAAACCCATGTGGGGAGCCGAACATACTAAACGTGAGACCCCCATCTCATTTACATGCCCTTTCGGTTCTAAGGATTTGATTCCCTTTTGTAATCATCTTTAGTCATCACATAAGTTCACATTAGCCTCTAATAGACCCTTATGTAGACATCTTACTATAATAGCTCATATGTGTTCATAAGTGAGTAACAATCCTTTCACTTTAGAGACACTTAGCAAGTCAGTAAACCTTTCACTTTACATTACACTACAATCATGAGAACTACCTTTCAATCATATAGAAATCATACCATAATATACATACATACTTCATAGCTAATTCAAGTGTAGAGGGTTAAGGATGTGGAAACTAGGTCATCAACACCACAATAACACATTAGGTATAACATCATTAAAATCTAAGTAATGCACCTTTCATACTTGAGTTCAACGAAGAACCAACCTTCATACCTTCTTGCCTTTCGTGGGACATCCATACTTCAATTACCAAGAAATTCATAACCAATACATAATACAGGGTAATTTATGAAGTAATAACATAATCAACATCAATATAAGCAATTGACATATTCCCTTCATAGCCTTCAAGGCTTCATTCAAAGACTCAACCCTAATTTCATAGAAATTATACATAATCTAGGGTAGAATCATCATAAAAATATGAATTACATAACATCACATTAAATGCATAGCCTTCAATCAATATCCAACACAAACTAGGGTTAGAATTAGGAAAAGAAGGGCAAACGTGGGTCTCATTGGGAATTCTTCTAGAAACCACCAATACAACATAAATTCATCGATAATTGTTCATATAATATCAATCAAGCCAGTTTATAACATCAATTTCACTTTAGAAAGAAGACCCACGTTTTTGGATTGAAACCTAGATATTGGAGATTTTGAAATTCATCTTGAAGGGGCCTCTTGGGGAAAGGAATCCCAAGAGTGATAAGCAACCATACCTTATAGATGAATTCCCACAAAAATCCTAGTTGAAATCTTGGAGAGTTGGTCTTCTTCTTGAAGTTCCAATCTTCTTCAATGGAGTTCTTGAGAAGAGAGAGAGAGTAGACAGAAGGAGGAACTTTAGGTTTAGATCTTTGTGGTTTTATGTTTGACTGATAAAAGTGAGGTAAATTGACTTAAAAATCACTATTTACACGTCCCCTAAAGTACCCTACATACCCCCTCACTGAAATGGACTCTTCAATGAAGTAAAAGTAGATATCTGAATTTCTGCATTTTCGTCACGGAACAAGTCCACGACGCGGAGCTGTTCCCTGAAGATATTTGGAATTAAATTATGAGCCAGTAGAGTTCGCGACACGACTGCATCGCGAACTGGATTTTTTCTCCTTGGGGGAGCAACTGCGCGACGCGTAGCTATTCCCTCCAAGTGCAATCTGCAAGCTGCCTTGGCAGCTTGCTTGGCTAAGGTTGGGGTCCTCCTCGGGGACCCTTAGGGTGGCCTTGGGGCATCATATTCGAACATTTTGACCCTAGGAATATATATTTACTTATTTTAAACCTTTTCACCAGATTATACCATCATATGACACTCCCAAACCTGCCCAAAACCTAAGGACACACTAGAACACATTCTTCTCTAGTTTCCAGGCGTCGTGGTCGTTTCTTGATGTTTAGACTTTTAATATTCCAAACCAAGTCAATTACATTATTTTAGGTTTATAAACATCATTTTAACAATTTTTAAGTCATTATTCATAAGGTGAGGCTCTAACTGAAGTCATAGAATTTTCGGGGTGTTACATAATGTTTATGTCTCTTATATGCTTTTTTGTGTAAAGGTGCAATGGACGAATGGTATATTCCCTTTTGGTGGTCTTAAGGTGGTACCTTAGTGTGGGTGGTAGTATGGGACGCTACCGATACATTGCACAAGGTATAACTTGAGGGTTACTTGAGGTGAAGGCTTAAGGTGAACGTAAAGGTTCATATGTGGATTATATTTTACTATGAAAATATGACTTGTATGTTGGTTGTGACTTATATTATTCCTCTTTTATCAATGTTCATAGAGTTTTACCAAAATGGAATATATCATGACTTTAAAAGAAAATGTCTGTTTTAAGCATGTTTTTGCATGACTTCCATACTTAGTACTTTTTGTGCTAATCCCATTCTTCTCCATTTTTATAAAAGTGTAGAGTTTGGAGATATTGGTGTTCTATGCTTGAGGAGTAGGTTTCTAAGGTTCTTGAAGATGAAGACTTGGTGAATCCTCATAGTTTTGAGGACAAAACCCATTATGTTCCCTTTATGTCTTTTAGTTTATGTTAAATTTTTTTGTATGGGCTAAGCCCCGATGTTGTATTCAGAGTACTATATGGTTTGAGACATAATATACAAAGTCTAGAAAGTCTTACGCTTGGTTTTTAATGAAAGTGTCTTTGATTTTAATGAAAATATTAAATTAATCTTTGCTTTCCTATGTTCTTATGTTCAATAATGCTATGAGGCTTTTATGAGATACCTTCGGGGTCGAGTACACCATGTCACATCTAGGGGCAAGCCTTGGGTCATAATAAACATGGTATCAGAGCACATGCTTTTAGAATGGTCTTAGGATGTCTCAAACCACATTTAGTATAGTCTTGTTCATAATGTGAAGCGCACCACCTTATGAATAAGAGGCTATTGGGTGTTAAGAAAGTATCACTTCTTCGTTCTTCAAGTCGTGCCATAGAGTTTAACGCTATAATGTCTCTCTTTTGTTCCTTATTGGATGGTCTTTAGTGTATGACCACTTGAAAGGAGTATGTTAGAAGGTGTGAGGGAGGAAGGTTGGTTGTGATGTCAATTATGGCTATGTGACTTGATAGATGTGAGATGATAGATTGTGATGTTGACTTTAGTATGAATGGGTTGTTTTATGGTTATTTGTGTTGTTGGTAGAATCCAACTTCGTCAAGATGAGTTTTGAGGTATGTTGGAAGAGTTGATGAAAAGTGGTGTTTTAGAAATCCCTAGGTGTATTTGAAATAATGGTGTGTTGATTGTGCAGGTGAAAGTGTGGAAGGTGTTTAAAACTACCTAAGGCAGGGTAGTAACCAAGGTTGGAACAGGGATGAAGGTTGGAAGAATCGTGATAGAGAGTGGAGGGTTCATAACCCCACTTGGAAAGAGAGAGAAGGGGAGAAGGATAGATATGTTCCTCCCTATGAACGCCCAAAGCCAAAGGATTTCGAGGGTGGTTGGTCGGAGGATATGCTTTCTCGTATCCTCAACAAAGTTGAGAGGTCGGAAAAGATTTTGAAAGAAATGATAGAAAATGTGTCGACCCTTAGCTAGACGGTCACCTCCCATTCAGTATTGATCAAATAGTTGGAGACCCAAATGGGTCATATCTCGTCTCATTTAGTCTTGAGACAGCAAGAGGGTTTGCCTAGTGATACTATGGCCAACCTCAAGAATGAGGTTTGAGCATGGACTTATCTCGTATCACGACTTTAACTAAGGTGCTGCTTGAGAGGCAACCCAAATTTAATTTTCTTTCTTTTTGAGTTTAAAATAATGGTGTGTTGATTGTGCAGGTCAAAGTGTGGAAGGTGTTTAAAAAGTGCAGGTTGGCGAGTTAAGAGTCTAGTCGGCGACTCGCCGAAGAGGTCGGCGAGCCTGACTTGGACTGTCGTTGGACTCAAGACATTTTGAAATTGGAGTCTATAAAATTTGGCGAGCCCAGGAGCTGATTGGTGGATCACCGACCAAGTCTGCAATCACAATTTAGTCCGCTGTGTGGACCTCCACATTAACTGGAGGTCCTGTAAAACTTGGCAAGGTAATTGCCCAGTCAGTATGTTGCCGAGTGGGTCGGCAAGCTAAACTTATGTCATCGAATTGGCAAGAACTGGATTGTTTTTAAAGGCCAAATGTTTAAACTTTCAAACTCTTTCACTTTCCCTCACTTTTAAAGTTCCCAAACTCACACCCGCACAATATTTTCCATATTTTTGCATTTTGTATCTCGTATTAGTCGTCATCTTTGTGTTTGGAGTAGGATTCTTTGCCGCCTAGCTTTACAACTTCTCGTATTCGGCTTCTAAGGTTGTTTTTCCAAACCCCAAATTCATTTTAGCGATTTTTACTGTCATGCAATCATTTCTTATCTTAGTGATGTGTGTTGGGCTTCTCTGATCATAAATGTATATGTGTGTGTTTGTTTTAATTCGAATATCATGCCTGTAATGCCTTTGTTGTTCAATTCCCAAATTTCTCGTGCTTAAAAGTGATTAAAATTGTGAGGTATTGTATAAATGTTGTTGGTCTAGTTGGGTGAAGTCTAAGTAACCCGCATTTGTGCCAAATGACGTATGTTACCCAATGATGGAGCGGTTGACGTCATTCTTAAGGGCAAAAGTCATCAAATGGCCAAATTTGGCCAAACCGGGAGAAGTCTGAGTATCTCGGGGGCATGGTTGTAATGTGTCTTAGTCTAATTAGAGGAGTGCATGTTTTGATTTTGTTTTCGGGGGCTGCAGGGTTGAAATTGGAAGTTGGGGTTAAAAGTAGGCATGTTGAGGCGTTTGGCGAGCTGGGTCGAGCTCGCTGAACCACTCGGCGGTTCGCCAAAATCCCCCTTATCACCTTTAATTTCATGCTGAACCTTGAGTTAGGTTGTGCAACTTTCGGCGAGAAACCTGAGTTCGCCGAGTGCACTCGGCGACTTGCCGAATGTCTTCCTTGATCGCCTTTTCCGGCGCCCCTAATCCATAAAAGCATTGTAACTTTCGGCAGGCTAGTCCTTGCTCGCCGAATGTTGTCGGAGATTTTCCGAAAGGCCCTTCCCATTGCTGACATGCCAATTTTTTTGGGAATATTTGAGCCAATCCTTTTCGTGAGCCTGATCTGTCTCGCCAAAGTGATTCGGCGATTCGCCGAACTGATCGGCGAGTTTGTCTGCAACTATTTTTCTGCAACTTAGCTTGAATTATTTCTAATTTTTTCTTATTTTTTTGCAGATATTGAGAGAACCAACATTGATATGCTGTCCCATAAAAGAGCACGGGGTATAACTATAAATGAAGGAGGAGCCAACCCTCTTAAAAAGGGAAGGCAGGAGCCTCCAAAGGGAGGAAAAGGCGAGGGCAATAGTGTTAAGACCCTAAAACGAAATAGGATGAACTAGAGGTTCATGTGTGTTTTATGAGTTGATAACTTGTTATAATGTTGAGATTTATCTTTTAAAAGTTGGTTTAAAGAGTTTTGAGGTCAAACGTCAAGGGACAACCAAGACGTTTGGAAACTAGTCGTTTGTGTGCTAGTGTGTCCTTGTGTGTTGTCCCTGTTTTGGTGTCTAAATCAGTGTGAAGGACCCTAGTACCTTAATGATTATGTTTAGGGGTTAAACTTCTGGGTACGACTCCTCAAGGACCACCCTAAGGGTCCTTGAGTAGGACCCTAAGTTAAACCCCAAGGCTGTAAAAACAGTGGGGTGACCCACGAGCTAGAGTGACGCTCCGTCACTAGGATGACGACCCGTTGGTGGGCTCCATCGCCCCCACCTTAGCCTGTGAAGGCTTGGCCTCCATGAATGGGCCTCAGTCCCTTTCAACGAAGTGACAGAACGGTCCGTCACACCACCCACGGTCTGTGGGTGGTGGCCGTTGGTCAAGAACTGTGTGCTGTCAATTATTTCGGCCACTTGAGGGGTGAATTGGTAAATTCACCCCAAGTCTTTTAAAGGGTATGGACGGTTATTTTACCTATTTTAGGGTATTTTAAGTTAGTTAAAAGATGGAAACCCTCACTTAGACCTCATTCTTCATATCAAACCCTTCCCTCTCAAATATATTCTCTCAAGAACACCATTGAAGGGCAAGGTCCAATTCAAGCTAGGAGAAGGGAATTCAAGTGATTTTTCTTCAATTTTTCGTGGGCTTTCATTACCAAGGTATGGTGTTCCCTTTATCCTTGTTTACCCTCTCATTGAGGGAGTCCAATCAAAGGTTTTCAAAAAGGGTTTTGAAAGATCAAATTTCCCAATTTTGATTCTTAGCATGGGTTCAACGGAAAATGGTTTCTAAAGTCATAATAATGGTGAATTGATGTTTGGTTACTGTTTTTAAGTTGATTTTCTATGGAATTCTTGCAGAACCCATGTTTCCCTAAATCTTCTAAATTGGCTTGTAAAGTGGGTTGATAATCACGATTGTTCATTGATAGAATTGTATTTAGATTACATTATAGTATCGATTTCTATTGTTATCTACTTCTATCTATGATGAATTGTTGATGTATGAATGAGTTGGTGATATTGGCCTTGTGGACATGATAACGGGTAAATTCTCTTGTTATGTGGAATTGTTGGAGGTTGAATGATGTGGATTGTGGCATTGGAGGAGAGTAAGTTGACCTAACTTCTTGGTTATTATGAAATTGTTCTTGTTTGATTTGATCCACTTATGGTGGAGGTGCTTATCTCTTGTATGTATTGTGATCATGGCCCATAAGGCATTAGAGGATTAAGTGAAGTATTGTCTTGATGTAGAATGTTAATGTGAAGTATGTTTGTGTATGAATTGTGAATGAAATTAATGTTAATGTTATGAATATGGATCTATTGAAAGGTTTCCTCAATTGAACTCTAATGAATGAAATGGGGATTTGAGATGGATGTTTCACCATGAGTAGAAGTGGAGTGTCTAGTAGCAATCTCAATATTCCTAAAGAGCTTTCCAATGAATGAATGGTGGGTTAGGATGGATGTTCATCCATGAGTAGAGGAGTAGTGTTTAGTAGCGATCCTCACCCCATAAAGAATGAAAGTAATGAATGTAATGAACTCCGTGGGGAATAATTCCTAGCACCGAGAGGATATGAAATGGGGTGGATGCTTCCCCGTGAGTAGAGGTGGGGTGTCTAGTAGCAACCTCTTGAGATGGATGTTTCCCCGTGAGTAGAGGTGGAGTGTCTAGTAGCAATCTCCATATCCCTTAACTATGCGCCCGCATAGGTCTATAGCTAGTGGAATCCAATTAAGCTAGAAAGAATGACCCTACCTTAGGCAAGTGGGGAACCCTCATCCGGTAAGGGTTAGTACCGGGATTCTATGTCAAGCTCTCATGGTCTATGTCGGTTAAGGCTTACCCCCACACTAATGATTAATGAACTATGGTTTCCCTTGGGTGTACTATTTAGTGTAGGTAGTGGAATGGGACATTACTTATGCATTGCACAAGTAAACATTCGAAGGAGGTCATGGTGTGTTCCTTTTGATGAAAATGAATGAATGGGTCCGTATGTGAAGTGAATGAATGAATGAGCCTTAATGATGTTAATAGAGAATGTTGGTCCTATGTCTAACGAAAACGAATGTGTTGTGACTTGTTAAATGTAATGTGCCTAGCTTAGGATGACTTCGTAGGAGCACTTGGTATGAGTAGTAGTATGGGATGCTACTTGCACATTGCACTAGTGTGACTTGGAGTTGTCTTAGGGGATGGTTCCTTTGTAAAGAAACATGGTTTATAATGTGGTTATGTCGTTATGAATGTTGACATTGTTGGCTTGTATTGAAAAAGAAGGGTCCTTGCCTTTGGGGGTCTAGAGGAACACCTAGGTATGTGTGAAGAGGTTGTATGGGCAGCCCCTTCATGTCCTACTTAGGTGGGTCTTGGGATAGCCTTCGGTGGAGGGTCTAAGATAAATGAGTTATTCACATTGCATAAGGTGTTGTCTAATGGTTACTTGAGGTGAATGTTTAAAGGTAAATTGATGGTTTACATGTGGTATATGTATTAAATATGAGAATCAATAGAAAAACATGAATATGCTCAAGTCAATCATAGGTAAAAACATTTACGAATAAAAGTATGTTTCAAGTTTGAGGTGACACAAGTGTCAAATATCAGGGGATTTTGGTTTCAACTATCAACTACAACATCAAATAACACAAAAATAACAAATATAGAGACGGGTTCTGGGGATGTGATTGGATTATGGGCTAAGGTAGACAAATGGGTGATTGAAATTAATAGTGAATAGTTGTAAATCAGTGAATAGGCTAGACTTTAGTGGGGGTAAGCTCTCTCGAACAATTTACCCCGAATCAAATTGGTTTCTCTCAAACACCAATAGGCAGCAATTGAGAACAACATTCACTTTAGTCCATTCACTCTCTCGAGCTGAATGTGTGGAAAAGGGTTTAGGATTTACTCTCTCGAGCTGAACCCATGACAACCCAATACCCACAGACCATCAATTCGGTAATCTTGGTTTTAAAACCTCTCTCAAGCAAGCCAAAAACACAAAGGTAGAGTTGCATTTGCAACTACAACCCTTTAGATTAAGCCATAATTACTGAATGGAATCACTTTTAAACAACATTTACACTATCAATTAACAATACCCACCAGCTAAATCAACCCATAATCACACCTAAGGAATTGGGGTTTTAGCTAGACATCATAAAAAGGTAAAAATCGTTACCAAATTGTGTTTCCATCAACTAGGTAAGATTAATATCGTCTTTACAAAGGTCTAAGATGAAGAATCTTCAAAACCCACTTCCAATTTCTCAGAAATAGAAATCTTCAAAGCTAAGGAAAAAATGTCTCTAAACTCAGTTCTAAGCTTTACAAAAACTTACTCATCTCAACCCATAAACTAATCTAGAAATCAAAGTTTCTCTTTCTCAATGTAACAAAATGATACATTTGGAACTACTTAGTTCCCTTATACTCTTTCTCAAAACATATCTTTGCTTTCTCAGAACTCAGTTTAAAACATTTATGTTTGCCTAAAGTATTCTCAATACGAACACAATGAATACTCAAACATCTGGTCCATGATGAAGAATAGACATGAACAATCAACTCAATAAATCTTAATGCACAGTATTCAATAATTCAATAATTAGGAATAGAAATTCAATAATCATAAACTCAAGAACTCAGAATTCAACATTAACTCATCTCAATAATACTCAAATCTAAGGATATGACCCTAGATTACTCTTTTGTTGATTTGAAAGTAGATGTAGGGCGTAAGGATGAACTAGTCCAACACTATGATAGCCTTACATACCTAGAGGAACAAAGTTCTTTGCTAAGTCGATGAACCTCGAAGAGTGCTCAAAAAGCTAGTTTTTTCTCCTCTTGGAACCTTGCTCTAAAGACTTGAACTGTTAATGAATGCAAAAGAATTGATTAGCACTATCTAAGCTATTAAATAGTTGTAAAAACGTTGTTGATTAGGCTTAGAATAGTTGTTAAAACGACATAGCTTAGGTATTAACCACATAGGAAACGACCAAAATAACCCTGACTTAAAAGGCTGATGGGTGACTTTTATGGAAGGTTGGACGGTCCTTACTAGGCCCCACTAGCCGTATAGGGAACCTTCTAGAGGACCTTAAGTTTTTTAGCCCTTCACAGTTGGACTGCCTTCCCTCTACATCCTGTACACTTGTAAATGGTCAGTCTTGGGATTCGTACAACTGAGGCCAAATTAAGGTTTCCTTAAACAACCATCCACTATCCCTAAATGACCAGTAGTGCCCTAAACAAACCATTTAGGATCTTGTGTAGGGTCCTTAGGCTCTTTTAGGCTTGTGGAATTGCCCATTAACTCACTTTTACCTTTTCAAAGCCCGAGGTGAAAAAATATCTCCCCTTTGGGAACATTCGTCCTCGAATAGAACTCAAGCTAGCATGAAAAGAGTAGGAGAGAAACTATCATCCCAATATGAACATTAACAAACAACATACACTCAACATATCCAAATGAAAGAGTACTTTACAAAGAGTTAATACCTAGCAGTGGAGCTGAGTTAGAGGAAACGAGATGAGGCTATCTCTTTTTCAAATCCTCTTAGGCTCCCCAAGTAGCATCTCAACAAATTAGTTCCTCCACAAAAATTTGACCAATGTAACCTCTTTGATTCTCAACTTGCGAACTTGAGGATCAAGGATCCCAAATGAAATCTCGTCATAGGATAAAATTTCCTTTACTCCAATACTCTAAGTGAGCACAATAGGTACAGGATCACCTAAACACTTCTTTAGCATAGAAATATTAAACAATGGATGGATTGTTGCTAACTCTGGTTGTAAGTCCAACTCATAAGAGACATTACCAACCCTTTTGGATATCGTGTAAGGGCCAATGTATTAGGGACTGAGCTTCCCTTTCTTACCAAACCTCATAACATCCTTCATGGGTGAAACTTTTAGATATACCCAATCCTCAACCTCAAACTCCAAATCTCTTCTTCTAACATCAATATAGGATTTCTTATGACTATATCTTGTTGTCAACCTCTCGTGAATAGCCTTACACCTTCTCCATTGATTGATGAACCAAAATATAGTCCTATCAACTCAACTTCACACAACTCAAACCGATAAATAGGAGATCTACACCTTCTCCCATATAGAGCCTCATATGGAGCCATTTGAATGCTTGAGTGGCATACAAACTCAATAAGAGGAAATGGGTCATCCCAATTACCTTTGAAATCCAAAACACAAGCTCTCAACATTTCCTCTAATGTGTGAATTGTGTGGTCTACTTGACCATCAGTTTGAGGATGAAAAGTAGTACTAAGCTTCGAACCCAAACCTTTGTGAAACGAATTCCAAAACTGCACGGTAAACTGAGCAACTCTATCTGAAAAGATAGACAAGGAAACTCCATGCAGTCAAACTATCTCACAAATGTCAAATTGTCATACTCTTCTGTTGTATTTGTAGTCTTTACTAGCAAAAAAAATGGGATGATTTAGTTATCTGATCCACAATCACTCAAATTGAATCATGTTGTATGTGAGATCATTGTAAGCCAGTAATGAAGTCTATATTAATCATCTCCCACTTACATTCTGGAAGTGGTATATTTTGAGCTACACCACATGACCTTTGATGCTCAGCCTTGACTTGCTAGCAATTTTGGCACTTAGCAACAAACTCTGCAATGGACGTCTTCATGCCACTCCACCAATAGACCTCTCTCAAGCATGGTACATCTTAGTGGTACCTGGATGAATCAAATATGGGGAGCTCTAGGATTCTTCCATGATTCTCTCTAGGAGTTCATCCGCATTTGGAATACACAACTTACCTTGATACCTCAATACACCATCTCCTCCTGGTGCAAAGACCATAACTTTCTACTTATGCAAATTTTCCTTTAAATCAAGTAAAATTGGATCATTGTCCTATTCCTCCTTCTCTTCTGAAACTAATAATGATTCAGCCCCATTCATCATAACAACTCCACCTTTACTTGAATCTACAAATGGACTCCCAAACGTGAATTTTGTGAACTTCCTTACACAATTCTTTCTTGCCTTACTCGACATGAGAAGTAATCCCCATGGACAACATATTTAAGGCATCAACAACATCATTAGCTTTACCTGGGTGATAAATAATACTCATGTCATAATCTTAAAGTAACTCCAACCACCTCCTTTGTTGAAGGTGTAGCTCTTTCTGACTAAGGACATACTGGAGAATGTTGTGGTCGGTGAACACATCCACAAGAATGCCATACATATAGTGATGACATATCTTGAGAGAAACAACTACTGCTGCCAACTCGAGATCATAAGTCAAGTAGTTCTTCTCGTGAATCTTAGGCTACCTGGCATAGGCTATAATGTTACCACACTGCATCTACACACAACCAAGTTGTCACGACCCAAGCCTAGGGCCTAGACGTGACCGGCGAATGGGGGACCCGAAGGAACCCCAAACAAGCCTCATAGCGTATCATTACACATCATTGGTCGCGGAAGCAATTAAAATGACCATAAGCAATAGGCATAATCAAAGGGGGAAATCGGGACTAAGGGAGCAAGAGAAAAAAAGAAGAAATGATACATAAATACCATAGATGAGTCAAGCTCAAGCATAATACACAACTTGT
>JAJOOE010004405.1:0-17307 GCA_036250405.1 Solanum raphanifolium | reverse complement strand
CAATTTATTTATGTAACAATCATTTGAGAATCATATATATATATATATATATATATATATATATATATATTCAAATTTTGAATTGAAACTGACTCATATAAATACTTAATCATGTGTTCAAATGCTAAATTGAAACAAACTAGTTCGAGTGTTTAAATGAAATTTACTAACAAATTTATGAAAATAGTTATTACTTTCTCAGTCCCATTTTATGTGTCACCCTTCTTTTTAGGTCATCTCGAAAAAAGAATGTCACATTACTATAACTAAAAACAATTTAACATTGAAATTTTCCTTTTATCCATAATGTAATTATTTATTTTTATACAGATATCTAAGAAATTTTTTAGACCACACATTTAAAAAATCTACCTTTTTAAATTAAAAATAGCATGTCAAATCAAACAATGCCACATAAAATAAAACTGAAAAAGTATATAAATTTAATATGCTATAAAAAGATAATGTAAGAACTCATTTCATTATTTTAAAAGACATAGTGCATATATGATTTCTTAGTGGAAACACCATTTAAATCACACACAAAAATAAAGTTACATGACAAATAGTAAAATCTACAAATAGAACTAAATCCACATATATGATTGTTTATTTTGGAAATCTTTAATTCTTAATTATTAAACTTATAGCCAACAGCTTAATCCGTTAAGTATGCACCAAAAATTTAATAGTTTTAGTTTTGTAAGCTAACATTTTTTATTTCCGTTAAATATTAAATAATGAGTTAATTTACGTTCGTTAGATTTGGCGAAAATGAAAAAAATAAAAAAGAAACATCAAGAAAGTTTCAGACAATAGTGTTTGGTTTAAAAATCAAATTCTGCAACATAAAAAACTACACCATATAATAAAAATTACACCTCAATAAATTGCACCACACTTGAAAAATAAATAAAATATAATATTAACTATACCTCTAAATAGAAATTTCTACTGTTTTTTTTTTTTAATTATAGTTTCAATCTAATCTAATTGATAGAATTTGATAAGTATTAAATGGATATAAAAAATATTATTTTCAAGCAAATTTAAATGATGAAAAAATTGTTCAATACGTACTTCAATATTATTTATCCTACGTGTAAACTTTGGTGAAATCTTTTAAATTTCAAGCTATACTATATATTACCATTAAATATCTAGAGAGAACAAGTTGTGATACTTTTAGCAATTAAATATCTAGAATTGGTTGTCTTGTCAAAGTTAGGTGGTGAGTTACATCATTCATTCATGAATTATGACAGTAAAAATCACCATTTATCAATACGGGCCAACACGGGCCCAATATTAAATTAAAGCAACTACCCTTCATTACAGATCAAATTGATGCTAGAACAGAAAAGTTTTTCCATAATAACCAACACAAACAGTTGCTATAAAGGAATAAACTTACTTTAGTGGTCAACAAATCTATAACAAAATGGCGTTGAAACACATATGTTCTAGGATCCTTAATAATTGCCTCTAATAAAGGTCTTTTCTATCTCTCTGCCTCTCATATCAGCAGCATGGACAATTTGGCGATGGGAGTGGCCAGGTTCCCTGGCTAGATGCAAATTGCCATCCTCCCATGATCAAACGAAGCACCCATAACAATCAGTTCTCTCAGGTCCTTCAGTACACACAACCTGAAGAATGAAGATGCACTTTAAAAGAATGAAGATTTTAAAAGAGTAAACTAAAACAATACTTTGGAGTAATAAATCAGTCATCTTGTAAGTTTCACTTAGAATATTGATTGCATAAGAAACACAACTATATGGACCAAGTTTTTCCCAACTGAGAAGTGAGAAGAAGTTATCAATTGTGATGTCCCACCAATCAAGCACAACATAAAACTTCCTCGAAGTCGATATATGTTTATAGAGACAAACAAGAATTGCATAGAGCAAACTAATTGGTTTCCCTTAAAAAAGTAGTGTTGATTTAGGGAAAGTGCTATTATACCTTTGTGTGTTCTCATCTAAAAAACAACAACATAGTATTATGGTACAAAGTAAATGAAATCCCGTTATCAAACCGAAAGATACTACACAAGTTTATTTCCAGTTTAACTTTATTTCTTCCATCTTGCATATCACTTTCAAGCTCTCTTCTCCAAATGTTCAAATACATAAGTCAACAATCTGAACTGTGATGAATAGGACTACTACATACTCCAATGAAAATCTTTTATATTACCAACCATTGGTTTCACAGCTCTCTAACTTTCTTCAGTTTCAACTTTTAAGCACGTACATCAGAAGTAGGAATAGGCATAGATCCTTTCTTGCTTTTTGGCACTTGAGCTTCAAATTGAAAACAAGCCTAACTGCCCCATTGCTCTTACACTTTCCCAATATTTGGGAGTTCTTAATAGAAAGTTCATTTGGTTTCGACCTGATAGATAGATCGACAACTTTCCTATTCATCCAATCAAGTAGTCTGGGAAAATTTTGAAAAAGAAAAGGGAAATAGTTTCCAAAGAGAAAAAGCTTAAAACCTGGCAACTGCTTTATGGAACTGAAGAGACAAATATTTTGTGGACTTAATCTAATAACAATTGAGTGGAAGCAAGTTAAAGATTAAAGAACACATGCACTTGAAATAGTCGCGGGGCTGTTTTAGAAATCAATATTGTAGTTCATAAAAGTAGAATTTGGAACTTACATTCCTCCCGTGCATCGTCAATTCGCCACCAACATCACACATTTTTTGCAGAAAACTCTCCCTACAAAAATTTACTGATCATAAAATTTTGAAAAATGGTTTCAATTAGCTAAATACATTTCAAGAAATAAACTACTAAATGGATGATTCTATAAACTACAACATTGAAAAAGATGAATTAAAAAAAGGGAGTGGAATTAACCAAAATAATTCATTTTATGCTCCTTAATTTTCACTAACTATGCAGCTCCGCCTATTTTCATGTCCTTAGAGGGAAGGAATGATCGAACCAAAAGGAGAAATAGAAAAAATTACAAGTATTACCCTGGTTCAGCTCTTCCCCTTTTAAGTACATTATCCCCATTGCACATGTTAAGTGCAGTACTACAAGCTTTTAAGTACATTATCCCCATTGCACATGTTAAGTGCAGTACTACAAGCTTTGAGAAGCCCCGTCAAATTAGTACACTTATACTATTATTAGTTTATTATAAGAACACAGTGTCCCCTTAAGGAAATTATTCATCTTTGGTATTCGAGGTTTGATTTGGAATATGTCCTCCCACGGTAGAATGATCTCAATCACCAGTGTATTGATACCCAAAATTCTAGTGTCAGCGAACCACTCAACAGTAGTAAAGTATACGAAGAAACTTTGTGAAGAAGAAGAAGAAATCAGAAAAATTTGTAAGGAAAAAATCTGAAGAATCAATGTATTTATAGGCAAGAGGAACTGGTTCCGAAAGGTTGCAACCCTTTCAAAATCCACACAACCATTCATGAAAGTTTGCAACCTTTCAAACGGTCATGGTTGTTCCTGAAAGTTGCAACCTTTCAGAGCAATCACTTCCAACGGCGGGAAATTTAAATAAAACAGAAAAGAATTTAAATAAAATGGGTCGCGCGCGAATCCGAGTCGGGTCGGTCAATTAACTGAATAATCGAAACGTTTTGGTTAATTAACTAATTAATTGAAACGTTTTGGCGTTTTGGCCATTTAATTTAATTTAATTAATTAAATAATTAAAACAAAATTTATCCAAAAAATAATCTCTCGGGTCCCTCTTTCCAACCCTTTTAACAATTAATAGGAGTGTTTTTATATTTAAACTCATCTATTTTTCTTTCTACCACCGATGAGGGAGAAATGCCTTTTCACTAAAGCATAAGAGTACTTTTCAAGTTCCCAACTCTTCAAGTTCCTTTCTTTTCATCTTCCCTCCATTTCTCATGAACTCTTGCTACATACCCAACAGAAGCTTGACGTCGAAAACATTGAGAACTTGACCACCAATATATCCTTTTCCCAAGATGAACCTTGCACCATACCAGATAGCCAAAGCATAGCTAGAGTACATAATAGCAAAATGAAAATAGCTTAGTCTTTTAAAATGCTTAGAAGAATTTTTCACAACTTATTGTTTTCCCCTGAAAAAGATGCAGCACGAGAAGGAAACAAGATACATATTATCTACTGGTGATTATTTTCTGAAAAGAAAGTGAAACAAAGATTGTTTTACTTCCAATATAGATTTCATCAGAGCATAAGCATCACACTAATTTAAACATATTGTAGAGCCAATTGTTTTTTCAACCACCATTGCTACCTTGGCATAAGCTATAATTAGAAGTGAATATACCCAATTTGAGCCACAAAGAAAGAGAGAACTTCTACAATTATGTTCGAGTGTTTGTGCATAGTGTGCGTTGAAATTTTACGTTTGGACTGAGAAAAACTGAAGACCGATGATTCTAGAAGCACCGACATAGAGCGTGAAATTACCTATTTTGCCCTTGGTCCTCCTAGGGCTTCATGTTTCTATATAGTAGAAAAATATATATATATAATAATTTATCACGAATATTATTAAAAAAAATTGAATTTTTGAATTCATAAATAAAAATATTTATTTTGCCTCTATTATAAATGAAATACTTTTAAGGTAGAATTAGAAATTCTGAAGCGAATTTGATTGAACTTAATAATTTTTTTAAAATTGTGTATTTATATTAAAAAATTCGTCAAATATATATAAATATCAAATTAAAAACCCACTTGTCAATATTAAAATCGTTATTCTAAAAATTAATACTCATAAAGTTAAAATTCCGACTCCATTTTCAATTATTATAAAACTTTTTTATTCTAACACATGTTAAAATTTGTTAATGATATGAAAAATGTTTACAAATATTTGGAGAAAAAAATAATTTAATTCCTTCATTAAAAAAAGAAAAAGAAAAAAAAGGTGATTTTCATTTTCATCCAATAATAATTGAAAGAAAAGTAAAGAAAAAACAGTATGTGGATAATGTTTGGCAATCAAACGAAGATTCTTTGGATTCAAATTTTAAATTATGTTTGGCCCGTGGAAAGCAATTCCATTATAAGACTTGGTTTGATAATGGTGGCTCGAAGGGCGAATTAAAAATTTAAATTTTATATATTTAATTTTGAAAAATTTAGCATCAAATACCTTTCATATTTAAAATTAGATTATAAAATCAGATTGATATGAAGTTAAAATTTTGTTTAGATAAACAATTTTCTCAATTCATAGTTTTATCAATGAAAGTAAAATATTGAAACATCCTAAAATGTTGCATTGTTAAATCATATATCTCTATATCCCTCTTAAAAATAAATGTCTACAATTACAAATTTTCCAATACACATAGATTTATAAAAAAAAAATTACTAGTCAAAACTAGCTATTCTTTAATATAATTCTTTCACATTGTACAAATAATCTTCTTCATGCTGGACACATCTCATTTTTGTAAAATTTAAAATGACAGTTTGTTTCCAAACTATCCTTATGGGCCAAGTTTTATATTTAATTATCTTTTAAAAAATCATGATTTGAAATTCAAAATCATTTTTTTTTTTAAATTTGGGATCATAGTTTCAAATCGCATTTTCAAAAGTTGATTTGAATCTTCTGTTCAAGCACAAACTAAAATAGAAATAACATTGTTTATAGGTATAATACATAAATGTATTTTTTAACATGATCTCAACAGATATATATATCTTCCAACTTTAAGTGTGCATAAATAGACATATAAACTTGAACAAATAAATATACACATCCAACATAACAATTCATTTAAAATACACTCGAACTAATCTATATTATACCATATAAGTCACAAATAAACTAGATAAAAATTTCTCATGATCAAACGAATCCTAAGTATAACAACATTTTTATAATCGAATTCTAATGCGAATTCCCGCAATTTCACTACGAATATCAAATATTGAATCGAAAACTTTAAAAACAAAAAAAAAGTGTGGTAATAAGAAAAGAAAGGCTGCTGCAATGTGTGTGTGTGTCAGAAGCTGTCGTAAAATAGCAGTCAACATTCTATCTCTTACTTTCCTCTTTTGTTCCTTCTCTCTTCAAACCGTAAAACCCTCGCCACCAGAAAATGGCTTAATTTCTCCGGCGAAATTCGCCGCCGACACTTCATTTTCCGCCGCCGATCTCGTAAGCTCTTACCTCTCAACTTCTATTTTCATTTGCTTTCTTTTTTTAGGTCACTCAGTAGCTTAAGATCAAGTATTTACTCGTTAACACATTTACCCCCTTTTTTTTGCTGTAATTTACAAAATTTGTGGAATCTGGAGCTCAATTAGCTAGTGTAGTAGCTTTTTACATGTTAATTTTGATGTTTTGTTGTTTGTTTAGCTTAATTCTGTTTGCGATCTGAATATCTTTGTTTGCCGTTTACTTGGGTCCTGGAGATATTAGAGTGAGATATTTCACTGGTGTGTAAGGCTCTTGTTAGCTCTGTGTGATTTAGTAATTTGCAGTGTACTTGATGTTAACTTTTTTTTTTTTTTTTTTGTGAAACAAAAAATAATTTTATTTTTTGAAATTGTTAACTTCTGTGTTTTCCTTGTTTGTTAATCTTTTGTTTTGGTTGAAGACTTGCATGTTAATGTGGGATAATATATGAGTTTTAGCTCCGTTCGCCAGTGTTAACACACCCTACTTTCTCTTTTACTTGTCCACGATTACAAAACTAGATTTTTGTGTTTTACTTGTCACTTTTAACTTTTCAAGGCAAGAGGATTATTTTTCTTCATGTTTTAGCCTTAGTATTAGTTACTTATTTCCTAAATCAGTTTGTAAGACCTAATACTAACCATCAATTGATAGGGTATTAATATGTTTCTTAAGGCCTAAGGGATGTGCAAAATCCAAAGTGGAAAAGTAAAAGTGAATGGAGGAAGTAACTTCTTGCGTGTTCATTTTGATCCATTATTATTTTTCAAATTTAGTCTTTTGTGTTGGCTATCTGAGTATCTTTTTTGGATGGTTACTTAGGTCCATGAGATATTAGAGTGCAATATTGTTTTGGGTCTTGTTGTTAAATAATTTATGTTAACTTCTTGACATTTTCCTTGTTTTAAATCTTTTTCTGCTTTGTTATTACTAATAATGTTTTTTCTTTGGTTCTATTTATTTTTAGGTGTAGTGTTTGCTAGGTTTCTTTTTTTCTGTCTGTTGAAGACTTGCATGTTCCCCAAAGGTAGGTGTTAAGTGTAAGGTCTGTGTACATCCTACCCTACCCATATCCCACTTTTGGGATTACAATGGGTATGTTGTTGTTGTTGTTGTTTGGTTGAAGACTTGCATGTTAGTGTAAGATAAACATGAGTTTTAGCTTTTTATAGTTAAGGGAAATCCCTAATTTTGCCTCACAAGACGAATTAGAGGATTCATGTGGTCAATGCTAACTAGTTTGGGATTTCAGATTAAGTTGATTGATCGATTGATGATTTTGTTTACAAATCTTAAGTGATAATCTGTTGCGCGTAAATTCTGAGTTTCTTGGTTTACTTTTCGTGAGTGAACTTGATTTGGCACATTAACAGCGTATCTTGAACTTGTCGTCTTCATGTAAGGTTATTCATGAGAATTAAAGAGTAGTAGGTACTTTATCAGCAGGCTATTTTGGATATTTTCTTTCCTTTTCTCTCTCTGCATGTATTATGAGGTGTGTTCCTGTTGGAGTGTTGGTTATAAGCAAATCTTGCCTTATTTCTAACAACGATGCTGTTGAAAAGGTTATTGACAAGAATTAAAGAGTAGTAGGTACTTTATCAGAAGGCTATTTTGGATATTTTCTTTCCTTTTCTCTCTCTGCGTGTATTATGAGGTGTATTCCTGTTGGAGTGTTGGTTATAACTTATAAGCAAATCTTGCCTTATTTCTAACAATGATGCTGTTGAAAAGGTGTTGTAGATACCTATGTTGCTCATACTCTTCACATATGTCAACGGGTGCGTGTAGGATTCTCCAAAAGAAGTGTATTTTTGGAGAATCCGACACGGGTGCGGCATTGAAAGTGAAGAGTCTGCGCAACTTAGGCAGATACTTCATCATGGGAAGATGCTCCATTGGCCTTGATGAATAAGTGGAGTGTTGTTAAGGAGCATCTGTGACCAACTCTGAAATACTAAAATCCGAAAAAGAAATAAGAAAAGGGCTGGTTCCGTTTTATTAAAACATGAAATTGTATTAACCTCAAATCTTAGTTAGGTTTATCTTTTGACTTTTTTATCGGCAGGTATAGGTTTGTATAATGATCTCTTTCAATAATTTGTCTAGACATTACACTTCAAAATGCAAATGTTCTGAAATTAAATAAATTGGAGTTCTTTTAGTTAACAATATTGATAACTTGTTCTTGTTTCTTGTGTTTCATCTCTCAAAATCTTTAGGATTTTTACCATGGAAGATACACAATCAGTTGCAACACTGATGGACTCCACAACCTCTAAGATACAGCAGCTACAGAAAGCATTTGCTGAGCTGGAAAGTCATCGTGCTGTTACACTAAACCTGAAATGGAAGCAACTTGAAGAGCACTTTCATGGGCTTGAGAAGTCTTTGAAGAGGCGCTTCACCGAACTGGAAGACCAAGAGAAGGAGTTTGAAACAAAAATAGTTCAATCTAAAAAGATATTGGAGAATCGTCAAGCTGCTGTTATCTCTAGTGAGAAAGCTTCACTTGAGAACCTCCAAGAGAAAAGAGATGCTGCAGTTTCTGCCATTACTATTGCTATGGAGAAGCATACGAAGTCTAATTGCATGGAACCTGCTGGTGCTACTCCTGAGGTGCAAGGTGAGTCGTCTATGTTTGATGCAAAGCCCCTTGATTACATACCACTTGAGAATACAGAGGAAACTATGAAGCCTTTCAAGAATGGTGTTGTGGAAGTCAAGTGTTATCCAGATTTAGTTAAGTTATGCCAAGATATGGACTCGGAAGGCCTCCACAAATTTATATCTGACAACCGCAAGAACCTGGCTGCTGTAAGGGAGGAAATTCCATCTGCTTTAAGAACTGCTGTTGATCCTGCCTGTTTGGTGCTGGACTCACTCAAGGGTTTTTACCCCTCAGAAGTATCAATTTCAGATGCTAAAAAAGACGCAAATCTTTTAGGTCTTCGCCGAACTTGTATTATGCTAATGGAATGCCTTAGCATTTTATTAACAACACTGGAATTGGATTCTGTTTCAAGTTTAATATCAGCAAGTGTTAAGGGACGGGCAAAAGCTATTGCTGAGGAGTGGAAACCAAAGTTAGATGAGCTTGACATTGATGCAAATAATGGGAATTCCTTGGAGGCTCATGCATTCTTACAGCTTCTTGCTACTTTTGGTATTAACTCCAACTTTAACCAAGAAGACCTGTACAAGCTGATACCCATGGTTTCACGTCGCCGCCAAACAGCAGATCTCTGTCGTTCCCTTGGATTGTCTGAGAGAATGCCAGGTTAGTTTTCGGAAATACTTGAGTCCCATGGCTAGAGATTTTTATATGCTTATATTTTCGGTGGAATACATGTCTTTTGACAGAATTGAAATTTATAACTGTGTTCCTCTCCCTGTTCATATTTTCAAGAATACAGCACATTAGTGTTGATTTGTGAGTATGTCTATTTTTAGCTTTTCACGTAAGTGGAACAGTATTTCCTGTCATCTATTGGGTCTAGGAGGTCAAGTTGGCTCATATGCTTCAGATTTCTTAAAACATCTGTTTGGTTTCTACTTTTGCATTTCTACAGGTGTTATTGACGTGTTGGTTAATAATGGAAGGCATATAGATGCTGTTAATCTAGCTTTTGCGTTTGAGCTGACTGACAAGTTTTCACCCGTTTCACTACTAAAATCGTACTTGAATGAAGCAAGCAAAGTATCTTCACCTGTCAAATCTGGAAATGCACCACCTACTACTGCACAGGTTTGTACTCTGTGCCTGTGCATATTTTGAAATTCACTATTTTGTCTGAATGAGTAAGGGGGTGCCTTGGAGCAAGGGTATCCGTGTGACCTACAAGGTTTGAGCTGTGGAAGCAGCCACTAATGCTTGCACTGCATTAGTGTAGGCTATCTTCATCTTACCCCTTGGAGTGCGGTCCTTCCCAGGACCTGCTAACATGTATGCGTTGTGCACTGGACTGCTTTCTTTTGTCCGTATTGCTTTGTACAAGTTCTCACTGTAATATCATGGTCTGTGTGCAAGAATCCCTTTATTCTCTAGTTCCCTTGGGTTGGGAGAACAAGTGCTGCTTACAGAGTTATGCAGTCGATGCTCTTCTGCTAATTATTGCATCTCCTTAATGAGAATTTTCTTTTCTAAAGCAACCTTTTTTTTATGTGCCATCAATCAAAGTATTGTCTTTGTTTCAGAATGATGTCAACGAGAAGCAGCTGACTGCACTGAAGGCTGTGATAAAGTGCATCGAAGACCATAAGCTTGAGGCACAATACCCCGTGGATCCTCTCCAGAACCGGATTCACCAGCTGGAGAAAGAAAAGGCAGACAAGAAAAGAGCAACTGAAGTTGCCAAACCTCAACCCAAGAGACCTCGTGCCAATTGCGTAGGAAATGGAGCTCGAGCCACTAATGTTGCCTCTGACAAGAACTTCTATGCTAGTAGAATGACTGATAGGTATCCACAGTACATATATGACCGACCATATGCTTACCCTGGACCAGCTGACACCCACGTTCCGTCATTCCTTGGTACTGCCTACAACTTTCCTCCTGGACATGGCAACTTCTTCGGAAATGGTTACCACTATCAGGCAACTTACCTGCACTAATCGCTAGACTTTGCTGAAGATCCTTTTAGCTGTTAGTGTTAACCCTTCTGCTTAACTAGTACTGATAGTAGAGCCTAGTTAACTTCTATTCTGATGTAAAAGCTAATACTGTGATGTTTTAATATATGCACTGCCTTTCATGCTAATACTGTGATTTTCATATTTTGCAAGCATATATTGAGAGCAGAAGGTGCATGAACCTTAAACCTATCTAGCCCTGGAACCGATGAGATTGCTTGGGAAAACAGGACGACGTAATGTACAAACAAACGTCCACGGGTTTTAATTGGTCATGACTTCATGGCATTTATAAGGATGCCATAATATGTAATCTTGACCATGCTTCTTCATCACCCTTTGTATATATGATACAGATTCCTATCATTGCACTAACAAGACTTTTGGTAGCAATGAAGAAGGTTCTATTGAAGGCCACACCAATGGAAGAACTCAACAATACAGTAAGGTTTTGCTATCCAAGAAGCAACTAGGAGTAGCAAACAGGGAGAACAGAAGTAAGGTCGATGATTCTCTAAATTTGCTATCTAAGAGGCACCCAGAAGTAGCAAGCAGGTAGGACGAAGGTATTGAAAGATACTTGCAACTTGGGAACTAACAATAAATAACCATACTTTAATGCTCAACATGGATCATGTTACAAAATTGGAAGATAGTACAGATCCTCTTTACTAAGGACTTCAAAAACGTCTTGAAATTATTGGAAGATATCTAGACAATCAAAAGTTCTTTTGGTCAATGAGAAAGACCGCGGTACCTCACATTCCACATGAAAATTGCTCAAGAACTACAATATATCTACCAGTATTTATATGAGAAACACCTAGTTTTCACTCATCACTATTGAGTACTTCTAGGACAACGAAAGAGAAAACAAAAGAGAAGATTTTAAACACTTATTCACATGAAAGCGTGAAGCAGATTTATGAAGGCTTAAAGGTCTCTTCTAGTATTATAGTTATTTTATATTTTAGATAAGTAGCTTAGATTATGTAGTTAATCAACAACAAATGCTGTATAGACAGGAAGTCTAGATTCTAGAAGTTCTCTTTCATAATTATGGTATGTTTCAGTGAATAAAATTTTCTAGTTCTTGATTGGGAACATTCAAGGCTGCCTCAGAACTTCGGCTTACTCATTTTATTTGCAGTAACCAGTTTATTTTTTTCACAAAGGTTTTTTTTAATGACCGTAGTGCTTGGGCCAGCTTTCGCGTACCCCGACTGATAATTCCACGGGATACCTACCACCTCCCACCGGCAACAGGTAACTTTGTCCACCAAATTAGGACAAATGGAAAGAATCACCTACTGTTTAAGTGTATCTGCTGGGATTTGTACCGAGACCTTATGGCTCTCAACCGCTTCATTGAGAATCTGGAACCTATTTGAGCCACAAAGAGACAATTGACACAAGTAGGCTATGTTTTAAGAATGTAACTAAAATAGCCTTAGTGTGACTTTTTTATATCAAAATTTCAAACGACAGACGTTAAATCAGTTGACGTCTAAATTTTGATATAAACAGAAGTTTTTCTTTAACTTTATAAAGTGGAATTTGTCTATTTTAGTTACATTCTAAAAATATGTCCTACTTGTGTCAAATTTGTCTCTTTATGACTCAAATCTTCACTAGGCCACACTAGGTTCTTATAGATTTCCTCTCCTATGAAGCTTCTTTTCTTTTGATAAGAGTGTAGTCCATGCAATCACAAAGAAGTGGAGTCCAGGTCAGCTTGCTCGAACTCGACTATTTCATCGGGTACTTGCTACCTCCCACCAGCATAGGTATCATGCAACTCTACCCACCCAAGCTTAGGAAAATGGAAAGGAACGACCTAGTTTTGTTTCTTGAAGCATTCATATTTCTATCTATTTGCTCTTTGTTCAAGCCTATAATTTGAACACCTCCAAAATCTTTTGAACCTATTCCACAAACTACACAAAATTCCCCACTGCACCACTCGTTTACACGGCCACGCTGAATAAAAGAAATGATGGTGCGTCAGCCACTTTTCAGCAAAATTTTGTTCACGGCTTGGACCACAATCTGGGTAGTCCATGCGCTAGCTGACACAATGTCCCAAGTTATCTCTTTGGTGGTCCCTAATGGGCAATTTCAAAGTGAGCATACCATTTTGAACACGAGTTTAGACCCTCGTAGCCCAAATCAAAAAGTATCTTAATCTCAAGTTTTATCACTTCAATCTTCAGGCGTTTACCACAGATCTTGTCATTGAGCTTTTAGTAAATGAATATCTAAAAGTGTAACCTTGAAGTCTTTGCTCCTGAGATCAAATTTTCAGCTTCAGCCTTGTTGCTATTCAGCCCAAGTTCGCCTTAGACTTTTGACTTTTTGGTCTAGTTTCTCGCTCAATTAGCAAGTCTATAGACTCCCAGTGCTTGTGCAGTCAAGATGCTAGATATATACATCTTTTTTTTTTATAAGGTACCCCAAGTTTATAATCTAGTTGCGACATGAAATATGACTAATTAAAAAAGAAGGCTAGACAGTAGACACATAGTAGAGATAATACGGACCTAAGTAGTCAGAAGAAATTCAACTGTACTTTGGTTTAAGAAATAAGAAACAAATATCAAAAGCTGAAGTGAATACTCATAACCTGAAAAAAAGGACAAGTATGTAAGAAATGGTGAAAGGCGCACCTAACCAATTCTGATAGTCAATTCAGTAGATTATCATGATACATTGGTCTTGAGCATTGGGCTGGCCATGGTCTGGACCAGTTGGGTCACTCATTGGCTCAGTAGGAGCACTATATGGGTCATTTGTTGGCTCTTGTAACTTACATAATTTGCGACCTTCTGAATGCCAAATGATTCACACAAGTACAAAAGGAACACTAGGTCACATTTCTAAAGACCCACTATAGAAGCACTCTATCTGAGACTGTCTCACTCCTAAGTCCTGACCTCCCAAAATTAATGTTGAATCTGCATTTGATTTTGCTCAAGTAACCCCATCTACAGTCCTCCGCAAGATTTTGTTTTAGAACTTCCACTCTCCAAAAGTCAACATATTTGTCTCATGTGGCATAGGACATATTTCTACTTAACAAAATAGCATTTGAATTGCTGGCAGAGTGCAGCTGCTAAAAAGTTTACTTTTCTCTATTCGAACCTATTGGTCTCAAATCTTTCTTCTGCCTAAGAAAGTCATGGAGCAAATAGTAAGGATCTATAGAACCCTCTTTTGTCCAGATAATGTAGAAGTTCCCAAAAAAGCATTGATTGCTTGGGATAGACTATGTTTACCGGTGAGTGCGACTATGTTTGCCTATGAGTTCAGGTGGATTAAATCTACTCAATATTGGGCACTGGAAAAAGGCTGCTGTGTGCAAATTTCGCTGGAACTATGCAATAAGGAGAACAAACTGTGGTTTAGATAGGTTCACCGACATTAGATAAAAGATGGAGTGATGGACCAGTGTGTGGAACTGTTGCTAACCAAGCTTCCTGGATAATCAAGAAGGTGTTGAAAGCAACAACCTACATGGACGCTACTGGTTCAAATGACACTGCAGAACTGAAGGCCAAGGTATTTTCTGTAAGGATAAATGTTCCTAAAATTCATGGGGTCATTGCCAAGAGTAAGTTGGAGAAACTAATCTGTAGGAATCCTGTCCTTCCTAAATGGATTTATGGTGTATCTAGTAGCTAATGTTAAGCTATATACTAAATATAGGCTGATTAAATGGAGAGTAAATGTGGATCCTATCTGTCATCTGCGTAAAGGAGCTGATGAAACACTGGACCACTTAATTCTTCAAGTGTCTCATAGCTGCAGATATCTGGTGTAAGCTACTAAGCTGGAAATTATGGATGGAAGTATAGTACAAGACAAACAGAGCCACATCAATTCTAATATTGAATGACACCATCTGCATGCATATATTAGGTCTGACATGAGAGGAGCCAAGCAGTGTTGCAAGGGAAAAGATGAACCGTTGCTGCACTAATTAAATATGTAACCCAAGATGTCTATATCCGAGCTTGTATGAAGCCAAAGCTAGTTAATATCCCCTATCCCTTAAATTTCTACCATAGCTAGTTTGAATGGGTGTTGATGAGGAGTAGTGGAGATATAGATGACGCTGGGACTATGTCCAGTATCCCTAGCCGTCCTTTTCGTTCGTATTGAGTGGTATTTATTCTTACTTGGTAATAAAATTCCTAATTACCAAAAAAAAAAAAAAGTAGAATCCAAATATAATACAGACATCCAGTAGCAGATACCGCAGTATGCCGAATATCTCTACCTTAGGCAACAATTGTATATGAATCGTAATTCAAAAGGCTACCATATACCCAATAATAATTGTCAGATAAGCAAGTGTAGCAATACATCCTTATAAGGATATAACATGAAATGGGAAATCATTCATTTCAAAATTCAAACAAACAAAGTTGTGAACTTCAGCCAACTTCGACATCATATTGCCACTTAGTTCGAATTGGGGACATTCTAGTGGCTAAAACATACTGAATAATAATTAAAAAAAAACATTATCAAGTACCAAAAGTTCCCATATATTATTATTATCTCAAAACACTAAAATTTCAATTCAAAAACCTCAACAAATTTTCATTTCACCTTACGGGATATCCCAAGGCTTGGGTTCAGGAAGTGCCACAACCATACCTTGAAGCTCCTGGGAAAGAACCACCTGACATCCAAGTCTAGAGTGCTTGTTCAAAACTCTAGCTCTAGAATTCCTCTTCAAAACATACTTCTCATCATATGAAGCTGGTGGAAGCTTCTCGAGCCATTCCTGAGCAATGTGTACCTCACATTCAGCTGAACAAGCATCGATATCTTCAAGCCGATGAGAATCTGGGTCAATTAACCCCTGATTCGTTAGGGCTTTGAGCAGTGTTTGACCCGAGAGTCCGATAACCTCACGTTTGTTCCCGTCCGGATCGACGGCGGATAGCTTGACAATCCGATCGGCGACCTTGGCGGAAGCCGACGGCGACGACGATGAAGCGGAAGATCGAGCGATTGAGGATCCGAAGGAAGATGATAGAGAAGCGTTTCGGGCGATTCGGGAAGCGAATCTCCGTAGATAAGCGATCGCCATTTTTTGAACAAAAATTTGAGAATTGGGGATTTGTTAGTATTGTGAAGCTCTTTTGAATGGATTTTTTTTATAAAAAAAAATTGGTTTATAAATTGGCTAATTTTTACATAATTTTATTAACTTTCATGATTGATAAGAGTGATATATTGAAGGAAAAAATATGGAGAATAGCAAATATTTAGTCTATAGTAGGTATTATAGCTATAGTTTAAAATGTAATTTGTGATTATAATTTTCCTAATTTTTGCTATTTGTTTGATTTGTATAATTTCGTTTGATTTGTATAAATCCAAAATTTATATAATTCAGTTCTTGATTGTATAAATTCAAGATTTTGTATATGCTTATCATATTTATTTATATATGATTTATGAAAAAGTCATAATAAGTTACCCTGTTTATATATTGGCAAGTGAAATATACAAACACAATTCTCAAAAATTCCTAAATATATAAATACAGAATTTGTATATGTTTATCCTATTTGTATATTCACAAGCGAAATATACAAATAGGCATAAATATACAAATCGCAACCTCCATAGCTAGTTGCGGAGTCAGGATTTTATAATAAAAGGGTTCAAAATATGAAAAAATAGACAGACAAAGTAGTCGAAGGGGGTTCGACATCTATTATATATACCTAAAAAATTATTTTAGCCATATAAGTAATATAATTTTTCGCCGAAGGGGGTTCAGATAAACACCCTAACTCTAAGGTGGCTCCACCACTGTCAGGCAAACGAAACTATAGCTATAAAGCGCAATTATCAAAACTATAGGTAGGGGTGTACATGACCAGGTTGGTTCGGGTTTTTCAAATATCAAACCAAACAATTTATGTAAAAAATTTAAATTTATGAACCAAACCAAACTAATAAAATTTGGGTTTTTCAACCTCGGGTTGGTTCGGGTTTTTCAAATACCAAGCCAAACCATTGTATTGAATTTTTAAATTTATAAATCAAACCAAACTAATAAACCTCGTATTTTTTCGGTAAAGTTTGCATAAAAACATATAATTAACTTGTGCTCCAAATATTTCTTCAGTCCAACCAAAATACAATTATCTAAGGTGTTTCTTAAGAAAATAACACAAAATATGAGATGGGTATTGATGACACTAAAATATTCAATAAAAAATAATAATGAAATCATCATATAAAATAAATATTGCAAAGTCATAATGAAAATGATCATAATTTAAAAGTACTAAATCATGATAAAATAAGTTTAATAAGTATTAGTTACATTACTAAATATTTAAGGAAAATTAAAATTAGATTATGTATTTAATTGTCTAAACCAATGTAAAACTAAAGAACAAAGATTCAATATTATTGTCATTCTTAGTGTTGAATTGATTTTCTTTTTGCATTAGTATTAATT
>JAJOOE010004404.1:0-16359 GCA_036250405.1 Solanum raphanifolium | reverse complement strand
GAGCATGCATGTTGGACTTTAATGGAAGTTAGGATGACCACTTACCTCTTATTGAGTTCGCATACAATAATAGTTATCATTCTAGCATCGGGATGACACCTTATGAGGCTTTGTATGGGCGAACATGTAGATCCCCCATTGGATGGTTCGAGGTAGGTGACTCAGGGTTTATTGGACCTGACCTAGTACATCAAACAATGGACTAGTTTAAGCTCATTCGGGAGAGGTTTCTAACAGCTCAAAGTCGACAGAAGTCATACTCAAATGTGCGACGAAAGGACTTAGAGTTTTGTGTCGATGACTGGGTATTCTTAAATGTCTCGCCTATGAAAGGTGTTAGAGATTTGGCAAGAAAGGCAAGCTTAGTCCAAGATTCATTGGGCCATACCGGATCCTTTCTGAGGGTAGAACAAGTGGCTTATGAGTTAGAATTTTCTTCGGGGCTAGAATCTGTTCATCCAGTTTTCCATGTATCGATGCTACGGAAGTGCGTATGAGACCCTTATCGGGTTGTCCAAGTTGAGGATGTTCTGATCACAGAGGATTTGTCCTACGAGGAAACTCCAGTTGCCACATTAGATCGACAGGTCCATAAATTGAGGACCAAGGTGGTGGCTTCGGTTAAAGTATTGTGGAGAAACAAGAATAGAGAAGAGGTGACTTGGGAATAGGGGTGTTCACGGTTTGGTTTGGGTCAGTTATTGGCCAAAACCAAAACCAAACCAACTTAATCGGTTTTAAAATTATCAAAACCAAACCAAACCAAATATAATATACATTTATCGGTTTGGCTGTTTTCGGTTTTGGTTCGGTTTTTTGGTTATTAACCATACATAAAAATAAAAGAAACAATTTATTCAAAACATGAAAAAAGTGACAATAATCCATTCAAACAAAAAAATAGTTAGAATGACTGGCATTACAAAATTTTCAATCATTGAATTTACTGAATAAAACTTCACAATTCACTATTTTGGCATAGAAGGAAGAGACAATGACATTTTCAATCCCACAAAGAATTTCAATAGACACTCATATACATGAAACCAATAAGAAAAATGTTCTCACCTTAGACATTTTTTCTTTCATAAGTAAATTATAAATAATTTTTGATGAAACATATATAAAATCTTTAAAATTGTTTATGAATATAATATATTATGTATGTATAATAATAAAATTTATGTATATAACTTGTTGGTTCGGTTTGGTTATTTCTTCGATTTTTTTCGAACAAAACCATAACCAAACCAAATACTATCGGTTCTTGACAATCTAAAACCAAACCAAACCAAAACCCAAATTAAATCGGTTCACTTAATCGGTTTGGTTTGGTTTTTCGGTTTGGATCGGTTTTTATCCAAACCATGAACACCCCTACCTGGGAAGCTGAGGATGGCATGAGGTCCAAATATCCTCACTTTATTCATACCCCAAGGTGATAGCATATCAGTTTATATTAGTGAAGTAAGGTAAGATACCTATCTAATTTTTTATATTATTGCTTATTATTATGGTTGTTGTCGTTGTATTTTTGCTCGCACTGTTATTGCGAAGCTATAGTGCTTAGCTATTTATGTCGTCCTGTGAGACGCCTAGGTTAGAATTTCTGCGTTTCAGGTTCTGGATAGTCACATTCACAAAGGATACTTTGCCTATACTTTGGCAACTCCTAGGGACATAATCGTGTGACTCAGATTTTTCATTCGAGGACAAATGCTTGGGGGGAAGGATGTAACACCCCAACTTTTCAAAACGTCTAAGTGAACTCGTACCATCGTGGAAAGAGAAAGAGGGTGAGTAATACATTAAGAATGATGTAGTATGTCATATTTTAAGTGTTCAAGGGTTGTATCTCAAGTTTTGAAGTAAGGTAAGTCGCAAAATCAAAGTTGGCGAAAGTTATCGTAAGTTCCTTTTTAAAGATTTCTTTGAAATTTGGGTCAAATGTCTCGGAAGTTTTATCCCAATATATAAAGAGTTATGGGTCTCACTACCCATTAAATCAAAGGTCTACGAATCTAGTTTTCAACGCATCAAACGGTTTGTTCATAAGACATCATAATAGAGAGATATTCGCGTTTTCGCGAGACTGCGCAAGCAAGCACGTGAGGTGGGTGCCCTAAGTCGGTGGAAGCTTATAAGATAGCATCTTCTTCATTTTTCTTCATTCAAACTCGTAAGAAACCCACGAAAATCAGAGAATTTCTCGTCAAATCATCCTTGTGTGTCCATAATCTCTTCTTGGCTTCTTATCGAAAATTGCCCTACTTCATAAGCTCATCGTTTTGGTATAGTTTTCATGGTGAATTAATCGGTGTAGCTCCGTGGAGGCTGTGGCAGCAGAGTTTTTTCAGTGGTTTTATTTTATTTAAGTGTTTTGGGCTTTTAAAGAAAGGTAGGAACCATCTTTTATTAGTTTATGGATACCTTAGGTCTTGGATAGTAATTTACGATAAGAATATGTATCGATTGTCATAGTAATTCTTGTCCTTAATTACTGATTGATTTTACCTTTTTTTTAGTGTTGTAGTGGTGCGGACAGAGGTATTTTTAGCATAAATTATAAAGAAAAAGGTATGTTAAGGCTATTCCCTTCGTTCGGCATATTTCCTTAGAGCTTGGGAGTGATATAGTAGGGTAGTTAATGTTGGTGATCTTGTAGATGTAATTGTGAATGGTTGGCTGATTGAGTGGTTATAAACCCTCATTATAGGGACTCATAATCTATTAAGAATAACCCTGAGTTAGGAACGACTTGGAAACTATATATATATTGTTTATAGCTAAATTGCTCACCTTTAGTTTATTCAATTGTTTGTTGACGCCCTTGGGGATATTGTGGTTAGCTGTTGAGCTATGAACTACCTATGAGGGATATGATGTTGTCTAATAGGACTATGTTATTGCCTAAGAGGGCTATGTATTGCCCATAGGGGTATATTGATGCCAAAGAGTGTTATGCCTACAGGGCAATTTTGACGCCAAAGAGGGCTATGTGTTGCCTACAGGGCTATGTAATGCAAAAGAGGGCTACGTGCAGCCCACAGAGCTATGATATTGCCTAAGAGGGCTATGCGCTTCCTACAGGGCTATATCGTTGCCAAAAAGGGCTATGTGACTTCTTACAAAGACAAGGGACTACCGATAGGGTTATGTAGATTGATTTGGCACATTCTGGGCTTATGGGGGCCTAGGTAGGTGGTATGTTGTTTGTACCTACTGAGCTTATAGGGGCTTGGTTAGGTTGTTGTTTGATTATTATTGTATTATTTTAGATTCAGTAGTGGGTTAACATGCTTATCTAAATTTAATTTCCTTACCTGATTGCTCTTGGTATATTATGATACTAACTCATTTAGTCCATAGCCTTTCATACTTTGTACATTATTTTGTATTGACGCCCTATTGCCTGAGGGTGCTGCATTCATGTATGCAGGACCCGACAGACAACCCAGTAGAACTCCTCGGTAGTAGGATTGACTTCTATTGGGTTGGCTAACCCCTTTCCTCTGGAGCTGCCACAGTTGGGAGGTTTGTTAGCTTTTGTTGTATATATCTTTATGGGTAGGCTGGGGCCTAGTCCCGCCAATCTTTACTACTCTTAGAGGCTTGCAGACAAGTGTGTGGGGTGTACAGCTACGTTATGGCCATGCTGACCTAGTTTGTAGGTTTGTTGGTTTGTTGCTGCTTGTTAGCTGTTTGATGTATTATATTGATATATACCTGCTTTCAGTTTCGCTATAAAGATCATGGTGGCCTCGATGGCCCAATCAGGACTTCTGTGTTAGTTGACTATTTCTTTATATGAAATCTTGGGAGTAGTTGTTTCCTTTATAGATCTATTGACAAGGGCCTTGCCGGCCGAGGGTATAACTTTAAGCCGAGATATACTTGTTTGTTTTCTTGATTGCGTGTGGCTGCCATGCGCTAGTAGCAAATGGTATAGCAGGGTAGCTCGGGCCTGAGCTCTAGCATTAGGAGCCAATTGCACCCCTTGAATTTGGGGCGTGACAGTAAAGAAAAAAAAATCTTACGGGAGATATGACCGAGCTGTTATGACGCCTACGTATCCCGTTGAGGCAGGAATCAGGTCAAACGTAGCTCCCCTACTCGAGGATTAACAAAATAAGAAAAATAAAATAAGGAACCGACCGAGGCCGACATAGGCCCCCTACGTATCTCATTATTGAGAATTCAGGTCGAACGTAGTTCAGATAAAAAGGGAAAATTAAAATTGCATAAAGGGGTGACCGAAGCCGATATAGGCCGCCTACGTATCTCATTCTTGAGAATTCAGGTCAGACGTAGTTCATTACAAGAAATAATTTTCTAACTACAGAACATTAGATGATTACAAACAAATTATGCGATTACAAGGAAAGAAATAAAAGAAACTTTAAATCTTCAAATATAATAACTCTTGACAGCATCTGTGCCGATTGGAAACTTGAGATGAATGTCTATGTTCAACCATAACATGTGATAAAACAAATGCATTGACGTATTTTCTAAGTCAACTGTTGAATTCTCTCTTCCGAGCTTCTCTCAGATGGACCCTGATTCTAAGTTCTTTGACATATTCATCCTTTTTCTAGATTTATAGTTTTTGTCTCATTCAAATTTGAATTATCCTGAGTCTCGAATTGTTTCAAATCTTTGACAAGGTGTTCGAATATCATGATCTCCTCGTCGTACTCTTCAAACTCACTTTCTTCATTCAACTTGTCACACTACATGATATTGACAAGTTTTAAAGAAAATTATTTTTACGGAAAGAAAAAACAAAGACTGTTAGATAGAAAAGCAAGCAAATTAATTTTTGCTATAGAGGAGGCTTTCATTGAAAGTAAGGAAATACGAACTTTGGCCATGACCATGAGTCATTTTTCCTTTTTCAAGACATTACGAGGGAAATTAAAACATAATTGGTTAAAATGACATAAAAGGTGGGTTCCGGGCCTCATTCGGACTACCACCGATTTGAGAAACAACATAAGATTTATCGTTGTCTATCAAGATGAGCGAGGAATGAAGAGCGGAGTGGAAGTCCAATTAAGAACTTGCTCCATTGGTTTAGCGTCTCGTATGTCTGGTGTCTCGATTATCCTCTTGAGTCTTGATGATTGCGTCAATTTCCTCAAAAGGGCTCCTTTGGAAGGAATTTGAATAGGCTCAACAATTCCTTGAAAACGCTTCCCCAATCCAAAGCCTAGTTCGAAACCACTCTGAAGCATGAATGTAGCTATCATCTTGTACATAAGAGGCATAGGGGGTTGTGGAGCCAAATCGTCACCGGTGGCATTTACCAGCTCCACCGTGTTGAAATCACAACCTCGGGAGACATCATCAACGATCGGCGCTTACCCATTGGAATGGCTCCCGTCACAGTAAATGACCAACTCCTTCTCCTTCCAAACAAACTTTATCAATTGGTGGAGGGTAGAAGGCACAACCCCGACCATGTAGATCCACGATCTTCCTAGAAGCAAATTGTAACTGGTATTGATAACCAATACCTGAAACTCCACATTAAATTCTGTAGGACCCACATGAATATCCAAGTTTACTGCACCCATCGTGTCTCTTTGCTCTCTGTCGAAAGCCCTCACATTGACTTGGTTCTGATAAAGCTTTCCCAAGTCGAATTTTAGTTGCCTTAGAGTCGAAAGTGGGCAAATATTGAGACCAAATCCGTCATCGACCAAAACGCCATTTATAATCTTGTCTCGGCACATAATGGTGACGTGCAGAGCTTTGTTGTGCATTCTTCCTTCAAAGGGTAGCTCTTCGTCACAAGAACTGATGTGGTGTCCTTGAATGACTTGGCTTATCATGGCCGCCAGACTATCATTGTCAGTACCCACGAGCACATAGGTGTCATCCAGAGCCTTCATCAAATCTTGCCTATGTAACTGCGAATTCATCAATAAAGCCCACAAAGAAATCTGAGCCGGTGTCTTCTCCAAGTGCTTCACAATTGAATAATCTTTCGGCTGCATCTTTCTCCAGAACTCTTCGGCCTCAGCTTCACTAATCGGACCTTTTGTCTGATCCTTCTTCGGCCTTCCTTGAGCCAATTCTTCTAGTGTGTAATTTCTACCGAATCTGATGAGCCTTGAGTGGTAGCCGTTTCAATCACAAACTCCGGGTGGATATGAACTTCTCTTGGCACCAAGGCAAATGCCTTCTGAGGTGTCATAATTATGAATTCCTCATTATCCTTTAAAGACAATGAAGCCATAACTTTCACGTGGTCATTTGTCCCAATTGGGACAATCGCCTTCGTCGTGCACCATTCCTGCTTCGTCTCTATCATGTTGATATTGATGCCTTTGTGGTTTGGAAGAGGATTACTGTTCACATTAGGTGCAACAATCTTGTCACGACCCAAGCCTACACCTTGGACGTGGCCGACACTCAAGAACCATTGCTAGTCCCCAAGCGAACCCTCATCCTGACTGACTAGAAGCGGAAGATTAACTCAAACATACAAAGCTTAAAAACTAAATAAAATTCATGAAACTGAAATACAAAGCTTTAACTCAAATGAAAACTCTGAATAAAATAATATATTCAACTCGTCATAAAATAGGCAACTACGTTTAATAAAATAAATAAGTGATACAGACTTCTAAACTATATTGACTATCTATGAAGCCTCTAAATGACAAAGATGGAAGTCGGGATGAAACACACGACATCTTGACAAGACTAAAAAGTAAATGTAATCCTCCTCCGGAAACAAGGAGGCTCACAATAGCTAACTCTAACTCTCGGATGTATCAACGAATCTCCTGTTGATGATCCTCAACACATGTGTCTGCATCATGAAAAGATACAGGCCAAATGACTCAGTACGTGGAATGTACGAGTGTGTAAGGGGAATTCTAAAATATAAACATAAGCTTGAAACGTGATAAAAAAAGGAAACATACTTACCTCTTTTCAAACTTACTCAACTCAAGGAATACTCAAGGATACTCAAAACTACTCAACCTTACTCAACTCTGAAGATTAGATAGTCAACTCAAAGATATGATATTTGACTTTGGTACTCAACTCTGGACACTCAACTCAATATAAAGCAACAATACACATGCAATATATGGAAAACTTTATAAAACAATAAAAGCAACTTAGTTCATTAAATAAAATGCAATAACAAACTCAACTTTACTTATATAATAAAGTAATATAGTTTCTGTGGGAGTTTCTCTAACCGACAACCACCACTATGAGCCTAAGTGGTGATACAACGTCTTGCCACGCTGCCAGAACTGTCATATACTTTGTTGTCATGTAGAACACTTAACTTAGTGGATCCACTAGCTTATGCTAAAAACATCTTAAGGAGTCATCTAAAAAGTATGATCCTTTACTACCCATGATGGCTACATGGTTTATGGAGACTTGAGTTAATATGAACTTGCATCCCCATATCGGTGCTCAATACTACTCACAAAATATAATTAGCTCATAAGTTTTTAAACAAACTTCTTTCTTTGATTTGAGATAATTACTCAAAACTTTGCTTAAAAGCTCTCTTGGAATCGATGTTCCCTTTTCTTGCTTAAAGCTCTTTTGGAAATCTCAGTTTTCTCTCATCTTAAATGTGAAAACATTTACTCTTGGGAATAACGTAGTTCCCATATATCATTTTAAATAAAATGAATTTTACTCTTACTCTTTACTCAACTTCAAAGCTTAAGTCTTAAAATAAAGTGAAAACATTTGTAAAAAACTTCTTAAAATATGATTAATGCCGAATTATGGACGTGAACGACTCAATGCAAGGTTTTAAATAACCATAGATAGAACACAATACTTGAAACTCTAGAACTTCAATAATACTACTCATTCCAAGAATGCTCAACTCAAAGGGTTCATGCGGAACTATGAGCATGAACTACTCAACTCAAGGACTCGAAGATACTTCTCATCTCAAGATTGTTCGACTTATAGGGTCCATGTGGATTTATGGGTATGAAATATTCAACTCAAGGACTCAAAGATACTCCTCAAAAGGGATTAGGAACTCAACACTTCAAGGCTTAGAACTTGAGGATACCACTTCTCTAAAAGATGCTCAACTTACGAAGTTCCTGCGGAATTATGGGCATGAAACAACTCGACTCGATGGTCTACATAACAATATAGAACGCATGCATACATCTCTTCTCATTCTCTTACTTACTTCCTCTAAACTTAGTTCGAATCAATAGTTTATCTTAAAGGATTGACAATTGAACTCAAAGACTTTCTTGAACTCTACTCTTAACTCTCTCTTGAATGTGAATTATGAATTCAAGAGTTATGGTTCATGATATGAAGGATATCGTGATGACAAAATAGACTCATGAATAAATTCTCCTCACTCTCATACTCATTTGCTTCAGTCTTGAAACAAGTTATTAGAAGTTGTAGAAGACTCCTCAAAGGACTCAAGGGACTTTCTCAATAATGTTTGAGAGAACTCTCAAGACTTGACTCTCAACTCTACCTTGAATTTGATTTATGTATTCAAGGTTTTGACATGTGATAGGAAAAATCTCTTGATGTTTAGGAGTATTTTTAGATAGTTAAACGTGAGAAACGATCAAGAAATCACTATCTAAAAGCAAGTCTGCGATGTGTAGATGTATTTTAATATTTGGTCGAAAAATAACTTTTGAGGCAGAGAGGCCCGTGACCTCTCATAGTTCGTGACGCAGAGCAAGGTACCAGATTCGCCCAACTTTTTTCTTCTTCTTTATCTAACCCTATTTCACCTAAACTCGGTTATGTTTCTCAATTACTCTTTAGATTTAGATACCCAGCACATGAACACAAGAACCTACTCATATACAACTCTAAAATCGACATGATTTCATCAACAACTCAATAATCTTATCTAAACTCAAGAACTAAAGTCAATTTCAAGAACATATTTCAAGAACATCATACTTTCAACTTTCTAGAACAAACTTACCGCTGAAATTAACATGATTGGCGTGTGGGTGAACAAACCAAACATTATGGAAGCTTACATACCTGAAAGAACCACCTTTTTAAAGCAATGTGAAGTAAAATCTTGAAAGATGAACTCTAGCCTCAACGTTTTCTTGAATCCCTTGAGCGTAGAATTTTTGGAATGGATGAGAGGGTTTGATATATGAAAAACTAATTTTCTACATGTTTAGGGTAATTTAGATGACCTCCTAAGGGTTTTTAGGATCAAAATACCCTTTAAGAAATAAATAAAATCAGCTAGGAGTTGGAATATTTTTTCACCAAGCAGTGAGGTTCGTATTAGCTCCGTAACGCACAGCCATCGCCAAGTTGCTGCCAGGTTTGGGCGTCGTTAGTAAATCAGTCATAAATTTTCACTTATAGCTCGGAATTTAGCAAACTCGGTGGCGTTGGAAAGAGGACTGGAAGAGATTTAATTTAATATCTTATGGGTCTCATAACTCATTCTGTACTAAAGTTATGGCTATTTGAATTTGACCCTAAACTTAAGAAAAACTTAGGAATGACTTGAATGCTTTTCTCTTTGGTTCTTCTTGAAACTTAAGGTGCTACATCTAATGAACTTAAAACTCAATAAATTCTAAATTCCTTGAAAAAATCTCACTCACTACGAAGAACGGTTCGAGTCTTAGCTCAAAAAATTTCTGGGGTGTTACAAGTCTGAAGAGTGACTACTCTCCTGTCGATAAAGTCCTGGATCTTGTGCTTCAAATTAATACAGTCTTTAGTATATGTCCAACACAATTGGAATGATATGCGCTCCTCTGATACGGTCTGTAAAACCTTGAGCTAGTGTCAACCGATTTGGGTCAAAGTGGATGCATAAAGCCTGCCACAGTTAATCGCTCGAATAACTTCGTTCGACTTTCAATGAGCAGAGTGAAAATTCTAGCGGGCATCTTCTCAAACCTTGGATGGGGATCGTAATTGCCTTGTTGAGGGGGAGGCATTTGATGATAATTTGGAGCGTTTGGACGGGGGGCTCGATATCTTGGATACAAATTGATTTGGTAATTTAGCTTTGGACCTTGGTAATTTGGAGGGGTATTTTGGTAGTATGGGGGTGGAGCTTGATATACTGGGGGAGGAGTTCGGTAATTTGTTTGGACATTTGCATAATTTGGTGCGACATTTTGGTAATGAGGAGGTGGAGTTTGGTAAACTGAAGAGGGAGTTTGGTAGACAGGAGGAGGGGTTTGGTAAACAACAGGGGGAGTTTGGTAGACATAAGGATGGGTTTGGTAAACAGAGGGAATGGTATTTTGGTAATTGAGGGGAGGGGTTTGATATTCAGCTTGTACATAACAAGCTGGGTGTGAACTCTACGAAGGTCGACAACGACCTTGGTACGACGAGGATCTTCTTGAAGGTTTATTTCCCTCGAATGCACAAGAAATAGAAGACACGTCTTCTCTCTTCTTCTTCAACAACCCCGAGGATCCAGACGAGGCATCAACACGGGCAATCTTCCCGGTTCTTAGTCCGTCTTCAATAGTCTCACCTACCTTGACTATTTCGATGAACTTCGCTCTAATGAGCAAAATGATTTTTTCGTAATACTCGGGCTCTTGAACCCGCACAAATACTTCAATGATTTCTTTCTCAGACATAGAAGGGTGTACCCTAGCTGCCTCCTTTCTCCATCTATACGCGAATTCCCTATTACTTTCAACTGAATTTTTCTTCATTTTTTCTAAAGAATAGCGATCAGACACGATCTCAACATTGTAAGAAAAACGCTCTACAAAATCTCTAGCAAGCACGCTCCAACTGGACCACTCCTTCATATCTTGGGAACTAAGCCATTCTAGTGCCTCCCTTTTCAAGCTTCGTCTAAATAGCCGCATTAAAAAATTTCATCTCTACCAACTCCTACAAGTTGATCACAATAAGCTCTCAGATGAGCCAATGGATTTCCTGTTCCTCCAAACGTGTCGAATTTTGGCACTTTGAACCCTTCAGAAAGGTCCAAATTTGGATGGATGCATAAATCATCGTAAGTGAATCCGATGACCTCTGGAGTGTAATGCATGTCTTTCACAGCTAGCAAGATTTCCTCCTTTAGATTCTATTTGGAGGACTCTTCTTTATCCCTCCACTCTTTTTCCTGCTCTTCATAGTGGTCGAGCTCAGAACAATTGGCGTAAGGCTTATTTGGGACTGGGATTTGGAAAGTAGTCTGTTGTGCTAATGGTGGAACAATGGGAGGATTCTGTACATTTGGGGGGCTTGGTAATTTTGGGGGCAAGTTTGGGGGTTGGTATGCTGACGGGAGAAGGCTTGCGGGTTGTTGACATTTTGTTTTGTAGGGGAGGGCAATCTTGTGGGTTTGCATTTTGGTAAGGAGGGAAGGTTTGAAAGTTGGTATTTTGGGGGTATAGTGGTGCTTGGTGGGAAGCGGAGGCGTGATGAGGGTTTGAAGAGGTTAGGTCAATGACATGGGAATTTTGAACTGGGTTTAAGAGTGGGTTCTAAACATGATCTGTATTTGAACTTGGAGGAGGGAAATGGAGTGGAGGCCTTCCTTCGCCTAAAGTGTTGACTGATAAAATCGGGTTTGGTAGATCTTGCTTCTTCTGCACCTCAACCTTTAAATCTGCAATCTGCTGCATTAGTTGCATAATCAACTCATTCTGCTCAACAACAGAGGGTTGAGCTTCGACAACCTCAGTCAAACCATTATCATCATTGTTATCGCCCATTGTTGACTTTCCTTTTTGAGAATTTTGACTACGGAAGGAATCTTTGGGAGCTGTTGATCTTGTAAAATAAGATTGATCAGTCAGCTTATCGACATAGACAGTTCTAAGTACCTGTAGAAGAAAACAACTCAAAGGCAAATTTGTTAGTTTTGATCCATGACAACATGATGCAAAATATCACATAGAAATCAGATAAGAGTTGCATCATTTGAAGATAAACTAGCCCCTCACATATAGAGAAATGAATAAATAGACAGGAATTTGCCTATTTTATTTTGAGCTTGGTGAATCAGAAAAGTCGACTTGGGTTGAGACAAAGTCGATTGCATTTTTCATTGTCGTACTTTTGATTTTTGATTGAGATGTAACTCTAATCTTTTTGCAAGAGTTGGAAAAGATAGAGTTTCTAAAAAAAAGGGACCAAGTTGTGAAAGGCTGCCTACGTATCTCACGGGGGAGAATTCAGGTCCTACACAGTTCGACCAGCTTGAATCTCCTTCGATTTGAGATAAAGGGTTAACCTTTTTTCTGAAATGAGAAAGTAAGAACATGAAGTTCGAATTTTGTTGGGAAACTAATAACTCGAAGAGTATTTGGGTGCACTTTTGATAGTTACTTGATATTTGTGTTTAAAGGGTTCTAGAAATGATTTGAAGAGGAGTAAGCTAGAATATCTCCAAATAAAGCAACATATACACACCAGCAGTTATAACACATAAACAGATATTGCGCGCTCTAAACAAATATGTGACCCTTTTGTGCAAGGGTAGGCCTAACAATTTGAAAGGTATATATGTCATTTGAAACATTTCATTGCCCCAAAACTCAAATTTATACAAGCTTTATGAATAAAGTTGAATGGGGATGCATAATAGGGAATAAAGGATACAAATAACCAGTCTCACACTGGGGTACCATCCTAAGCTATGCCTCCACGGAAGGTCCTTCGATCTTGATTTCTTGACATCTACGGATGCCCATTCTTTTGGATGCAATAATAACTTGATCATTCTTCGACTCAAACAAACTATTAAACTTTAAACCCCAAGAGACAATGTTTTGCCAAATAACGTATACATCCTTCAAATTTAAACACATAAGCATGATTGTCTTTTATTGACCAATGGGCCAAATAGACACAAGGTGGACTTATAATAGGCCCAACACGCCTTGGGTGTTGGGTTAACTTAGTTCACATGCGCTAAATTCGAGAATTGGTTTCGCTCTACACTAGTTGACTAAGAGTGGCTTCTGAAAGACCGGGAACCCAAGCGGACAACTTAGGTTGGAACTCACGACAACCATTGGATGCATAACATACCAATAAATTGTCGATCCTTTCGAAAAAGGGTCGAGTATAAAAAGTTTGGCTGCAATTATGCAAAAACCGTCCTTAATATACTATACATACAACGGAAATGACATGAATGCAATGACAGTTATAACAATTTAAACACATTAAGCACAGATAAACAATTCAGCAATTAACAACAATTAGTCAAATAGTTAAATCTTATGGTTAGAACTTAATTAACTCCCCAGCAAAGTTGTCATTTCTGTTTTACTTGAAAAAATAAAATATAAATGGACTTGTTTCAAAAAATCAACTTAACTTATACTTTGAAGAGAAATCGATTTTCAAAAGAGAGTCACCACTTAATTTTTGAAAGAAATTAAGAAAACTTATTTTTCAAAAGACTCAAACAGATAAAACTCAATTGAAATATAAAGGGTTCGAGTTCAATGTACAATCCGAGAAGGTGTTAGGCACTCGAAATGTCTGCTAACTTGCGGTTGACAGACGATTTGACTAAAATGTCTCTTCAACTAACTTTAAAAATTTAACTAAGTTTAAGAAAGAAAGAAAATTTTAAGTTATTACTTTTAAGAGAAAAAAATCAACATAATTCCTATTAGGTACAAGTAATCATATGTAATTAAATATATATAATTAAGTAAAGAGAAGTTAACAACAAAGAAATCACACTTCAAATGATTTTGAACACTAAACTCCAACAAAAACTAAGATTTGAAAAATAAAACAAGAAACTCGGATTTTATATCAACTCGACTTGCAAATATGAGCATTTTCAACTCAGATTCAATAGCATGAAGACAAAACGTGATTTACACAAGTCACATTAGAATAAGAATGCTATTGCACTACTGTGTTTAGCCAAATCAATTACTCTCAAATTTTAGACAAGTCATAAATCCAAATTCATACATATAGCTAAGACCAATAACGAATAGAAATGATCAACATGAAAACTTAAGCAGATGAGGAAACGATTCTAAAGACTCACATTCACTAACTAGACTATCAGCCCAAAGCAATAAGATTGAAATAAAGAGGAAAGGAGGAAAAAACCAACGAAACCCCTTATAAACAGTTTCAACAAATAACACTAGGATCCAAAATAAAATGCAAGGGAGGGGGAAGTACTACATTTTTCCGGGCAGCTGAACTGAGACGAGAACGAGCTAACCACGATAAGCTTCTTCCAACACCACAAGCCAAAGACTCTAACATGAAATCTTGAGTAATTCTAGGGCAGATTTAGGAGGGAAATCGGGAGAGGTTTTTGGGTGGATTTCGAATTCAAAATTTGAATGCCTTCAGCTATCAATTATACGAATTCCAACAGATTCAAAATTGCAGCCATTTGATTCTCGTACGGAGAGGAGACATGATGGGCTTGGAATCGGGTTTGTTCTTGCTGGATTCGCTGGGCCAGCTTCTGTGTTGCTTTGTTTCTGGGTTTTCTTGCTATTAAGTTTCTGAGTTTCGCAATTTGCTGGGTTCGTTCGCAGCGAGGAAGACGGGTATGGGTCATCTGGTTGCTGTTGTTGTATGTATTGTTGTTATTGTAATGGGTTTAGGATTGGGTTTCTTTGGTAATAAGAATGGGATGGGTATACGAATAAAATTGGGCCAATTTTGGGTTAGAAAGGTGGGTTGTTAATACTGAGTGTGAGGGAGTGTGTTGTTGCAAACAGAAAAGGCCCCAAAACATGACTTCAAATGGGTTTAAGGTGAGGTCAAAGATGAGTTAGATCTTGGGGTTTAAAAAATAGCCAAATTGAGTTTAATTTAGGGAATTTGACTAAAATTTAAATAAGACGAAATAATATTGATTAATTTACGAGCTTCTTAATTTTAACGAAATAAAATAATTAATTTAATTATAAACTATTAACTCAAAAATATTAATATTATATAACTAAACTAATTAACCAAATCTTTAAGTAAAACTAAAATCTTTTTGAGACGATTTTTGAATATTCATAAATTATGCTAATTATATGCGTAATTATGTAAAACATATATATTATTTCAAAATTATAAAAAGGTGGCAAAACTATTTAAAATAACTTGCAAACTATTTTTTTTTTTTTTTTAATTCTATGAAACTAATTATTTGAAATAGTTTGAAATTGTAGATGCTCGATGATTAATCTATATTATGGAAGTCCAAAATTGGGTGTCAACAGTTACTAGGGTCATAAATGATGTAGTTTAGGTGTCCAACGCATAGGGGAAAAGACAAAACGACCCTTGACTTAAAAGCTGTCGAGGCCAACGACGGGCTTGACGACGGACCATGGCCTGACCGATGGTCTAGCCTAGCAGTCCGTCATTTGGCATCTGGAGTGGTTTCTGAGGACCGCAATCCATGGACCTGGACCACGCACCGCGGTCCCACCTACGGTCTGTAGGTCCGGGCCATAGGTCGTGACTTAAATCACTATCTGGAACCATTTTCCATCGACTTTATATCACTAGCCATTACCATTTCTCATCGGCTTTATAAATCATCACATGTATCATCACAGTATTCACAAACAATGCATACAAGCAATATCACACCACACGAAAGAGACAACAATTTACACAATTCAAATCCACACTCATGCTTTCAAGCATTTCATCAATCAATCAACAAGAGTCACAATAAGGCAATTCACATCATCATGTTAAACACATAGCCTTTTGATTTCAACCCCTTTTTATTCATTTAGATATAACAAGTGGACAATTTAAACCCTTCACCTCATCCCCATTACTCCCAACACACAATCAACAAAGGAAGCATACGAATTCAACTAGAATACAAGGTTTAGGAAGCCACTTACCTTAAATCAATCAATAATCACTCTAATAGTTGAGTCATCCCCTTCTGAATCACTTCCAAAGTCACACAATCTATGCACAAGCAAGTATTCATAAATTTCCGGAAACAACAATACCCACATCAATCATCTTGAAAGGTGGGTCAATCAACAAAAAACTCAATGCTAAAATTAAGGTTTGAATTTGAAATTTAATACTTGAAAACATTACTCAAGGCTTTAAGAACTTCTGAGGGAAAAATCATTTTGAAAAAAGACTTAAAATCAGTTCACAAACTTCATTTTATTTAAGAACTTGGGTTCTTAAAGAACCTCATCAATCACCAAATAAAATCCCATATTTTGATGTTAAAACTCATAATTAATCAATGGAAAATAAAGATTTAGGATCAAGAAAACTTACCCAAATGATCTAGCACAAAAACACCCCTTCAAAATTCGCCACCAAGGATTCCCCAAGTTCAAAAAAAGGGAAATAGGGCTTAAACCCCGAAATGGCAGGCCAAAAACC